>JAODXP020000199.1:75688-83188 GCA_027497455.2 Sardinella longiceps | reverse complement strand
GAGATGAATTCCTTGTCTATGTAAGTATACCTGGCCAATTTTGGTTCTAAATCTGAATAGCCAAGAAATGAGATGAAACGAGAGGTAGAGCAGAGAGAGAATGGAAATAGAAAGAAAGGAAGAAAGAAAGAAAGAAAGAAAGAAAGAAAGAAAGAAAGAAAGAAAGAAAGACAGATAGACAACAAGCTCGAATTTAAATCACATACAATTTACAGAGTATAAAGTTAATCTTAGAAGCTATGCTAAATATATTTGTCAATTAATACCAAATGCAAAATTCTTTGGCCCATGCCATAGCACATTTATCATCAACTTTGACATGGTGCACTTCACAGCTAACACATTAGTCTACTCTCTACTTGTGGTGTTAGATGTTTAGATTCCATGCTTGTTGTCTTAAAAGTTTCTTGCAATTGTGTAGCACTTTGCCCACAATTGCAATTGCAATTACCCTGCAATTACCCTGAGATTTACATAAGAGCCAGAAGGAGAGGGAAGAGACAGGAAGAAGTAAGAAGATACATGAAAGCATAAAGAGAAGAAATGGACGGTGTGTGGATGAGATATGTGTGTGTGTATGTGTGTTTGTGTGTGTTAGGCAGAAAGAGATACAGATCAAGAGAGAGAGAGAGAGAGAGAGAGAGAGAGAGAGAGAGAGAGAGAGTGTGTGTGTGTGTAAGAGAGAGAGAGCAAGAGAGAGAGAGTAAGAGAGAGAAAGAAAAAAGAAAGAGAGAGGCGAGAAAAGATTGAGAGGCTTGCCGTTGTCGATATTGCACAATCCAAGACACACACACAAACACACACACACACACACACACACACACAAACACACACACAAACACAAACACACACACAAACAGCCTGTCACACACACCAGTGCTGTATTTATCACTCTGGGAATTTCCCCCCCGGAAGCCAGTGACTCAGTCAGTGTGAAATGGGCTGAATATAACATCAGGTATCGCTCTCCCCTCTCACACACACACACACACACACACTGAGTTTTGCTTACCTTCTGGAGCGCACGTAAATAAATAGCATACGCTGAGTACTGGGGGTAACAACAACACCATACAAACCACCACATGCAGCCAAATGGATGGCTTCAGTTATGGACATGTCATTTAAATCAGGGTAAACTGTTTTGTCAATGAGTGTTTCTCAAAGTCGAGAATGCTTCCTAGGTAGCACACTAGCCTTGGAAGCCGTACACTTCAAAAACGAGGCTCCATCCTTGAAAAATCTATGATCAAAGACCTCTGTCCTCGCTAGAATTTAGATGGATGCTTGACTTTGGAACAGTACTTGGCGACTGACAATGGCGTGGAATGCTCGAAAAAGCAGCCTTCCAAGCATGCTTCCTCGACTTTGAGAAACGCTCAATAAGTGTTTATGTGAGGTTTCTAGGGATTATCCAATCAGAGGGTGTCGTGCCAGTCAGCTGACCTGCTCCTGCTGCAGGGCCTTGACGAACGCGTTCTTCAGCCGGTTGGTGTGCTCGGCCTTCAGCGCCTTCTTCTGATTGGACGTCATGCACTGCTCGCACAGGATGCGCCCGCCCTTCTCTTGCTTCCAGTGGGGGGTGAAGTCGGTCTTGCACTGGGCACACAGGAACGGCTCGGTGTGGGACATCGAGTTCCGCAGCTTACCTGAGCCAGAAAAGAAACACAACATACACACACATTGAAGGCTTTCTGTCAATCTGAGCAATCCTCACAGGTAGAAGGTGGTACAGGTATGCTATTACCCCTCTCCCTCAGAACCAAGAGTCCATTTAGGGATAATATCACTCTTCCATTTTGTAACAAAATGTGACACATCCTATAGACGGCTAGGATTGTTGGATTCTATATTCTATTTAGCACTGGATTCTATTGCCTTTTTGCCTAGTAATGTTGACTTATTCTATGTTCACCTTGTGTACTACATGGTAGTGTATGTTGTGTGTGGTGTCTTAAAGCTGCTGGTACCTTGAATTTCCCCTTGGGGATCAATAAAGTATCTATCTATCTATCCATCTACCTATTTAGATAGCTAGTAAACCCCTACTGTGCCTCTACCATTACTCCTGCCCTTTTCAGTATTACCTTGGTAGTCAAAATGAACACGTTACCATTATTTGATGGTTACTGTGTATATACGTAGAAATTGGTCATTCATCACTATTGTCAGTACAATATCAAATAAAGGAGAGCTCTTCAATCAATGTATTCTTTTTTTTTGCAAGAGCTTTTTTAACATCACCATTTAAATTTAAGATACTATAACCCTTTATGAGAGAGTGCCCATTCTCTCTTTAATATCAGAGATAAAAATCCACTACGGATGTCTGTCTGTCTGTCTCCACCCCCCTGAATGTGCCCACGCAAACACACACACTCACACTCTTCATAGTATTTCTTTTTTTCTGTGACAGTGGGTGGAGGCTGTCAGGCTGATGGGAAGACAATTAAATTTCTGTTTGCAACATGAAGGAAGAGGAGAAAAAAAAGTCCTTGGCTGACTTCCAGCCTTGCTACCAAGTTAGATTCTATCACTAAATTCACCATTATACCAATTTCCTCTGTATTCTTAAGAGTAGGCCTCTTACACTGATAGGCGCACTCCACCAATTTCCTCCCATTATAACACACAAGATCTATTCCTGACATGATGACTGGGCCATCAGTTCCCTTCAAGTACAGTATTTCACTGGAGTTTCTATTCAGCTCTTTCCCTGGTTCTTCTGGTTGGTCTATGTTGCTTTCCCAACATCTTCACCAGACACCTCCACCAGTATCCACCATAGCAGAAGCACCACCACTCCAGTCACTCAACTCCTTCCACATTCTAGAACGTTCTGCTTTAGAATCTTTGATTCTGACTGTCAATCTTCTCCCCCACAAGACATCTCCCAATAGCAGGGTCTCATTGATGTGATAACGGGAGCGCGAACTATTCGAATTGATGGGAAGGAAGTGGAGGAAAGCATAACAACAGCAATGGAGGGCACGGAGAAAGGTGCATATTGTAGTGGTATGGAGCCGGTATGTAGGGAAAGATACAAGGAGTTAGTAGTTAGTAATACATTGGACGTGACCCATACTTGATGAAAATGTCAGAATTTTCTCAAGAGCGGAAAGATCTGCCGACAATCGAGGCTGTGGGCATTACGAACTATGGCGTGGTTCTCAGTTTTTTTTTTCCATTTCTCAGCTTTATGGGCGATTTCCTTAGGTACTCGATAGTAACCCTTTCTCTTCTCTAGGTTAGACAGTTTATAACATCCAAAAACGGCACAAAACTGAGGCTTTTTGTACAAAAAAAGTTGAAGCCAAAACACAGTGCTTTCAATGGCTCTAGCTCCAGTTGCCCATCAGTTTTGAGGTTCGTGTGCTTACAAAAAAAAAAACAGAAGAACGCTTAAAAAACTACGTTAGTGACGTAAAGTGAAACCCAGCTATATCCACCATAAAATTCGAGAATTCTCTGCTTTAGATGTTTTGGTTCTGACTGTCAATCTTTTCCCTTTCCTCCTTACTTCTCATGATCATGAGTCACTCCACGGATTTTCTGCATTGTATCTCCTCTTCTCATACATTAATTATGACTATGCCACTCTCTTATCACTGACTGACTCTGGATCAGATTGTACAGGCCTCCCTCTAGCTCTGAACCCACTGACATAACCACAGCTTTTCCCCCTTTTGTTGCACATAAAAATCCATCAGCAGCCTTACTGTACTACTTACTCCAACCACCCACTCACTTTTCTCTCAGTCACTCATCCTTGGTTTGGCTGGAAATGGGATGAGTGTGAATTTAGAGCACCTACAACATTTGAATATTCGAAATCGTATCCAAGAGAAGTTAAAAGAATTATTGACCAGCCAATGGGAGAACACATTAGAGGAGCCGTTTACAAATTTTGCTGGAGTGGGAGATGGGGAGAAGCGTGAGCGAGAAGTGTGATTTAATTCATAATAATAACAACACAAAAAGCTAGCCTGGCTTGCATGACCACGTTCATAAATGGACTGTGGTCTGGCAAAGCTAGCATTGCACAGGAATTCCGTGCAATGTCTATCAAATGCCTTCAAACTTCTATCAATGTTATGGGACAGAGGTCATTATAAGCTCGCCACCGTCAGCCTGCTTGTTCCTCATTGGGTCCTGATTCTTCTGGGATCAAGAGTTGAGGAAATTGCCTCCTTGACCATACTGACTTCATCATAAAATTACATGTAGTGACAGGAAGTATGGACAGCCTGAGGCTAACACAAAGCCCCAAGTGGTCGCCATATTACGTACTGCAATGCGGTACATGCAATCACACACAGTATCCATCTTGTGCGGTTAACTCACCATGTTGCTGGCTGTCGATGACGCTCTGCACCACCTCCTCCAGGCCCACCATGTAGATGAACTCGCTGTTGGCGGCCGAGGGCAGGAAGTGGAGGAGCGGGGCGGGCGGTTTGGGAGGCGGGATCTCCAGCAGGGTCTTCTCCAGCTGCTTACGCAGCGCCAGCTTGGCGGCCGCCTGGCTGCTGGCCTGGTCCTGCATGGACGCCACGGAGGTGGCGCTGGGCATGCCTGAGGGGCTCACGGCGCCAACGCCCCCGACACCCACACCGCCGACACCAGCCACCCCGGCTGCGCCCGCCGCCTGCATGTGGGCCAGGTTCATGTAGATGGCCGAGGAGGAGGCCGAGCGCTGGGACGCTGCCACCTGCTGGCTGGTAGCCTGTATGGAAGTAAAGACGCAGAGAAAATTAAAGTGTGTTCAGAAAGTTTTAGGCTTAGAGACCAAAAGTGCTTTGCTTTGTCCGTGTGCCAATGATGCACTAAACGATTTTTAATTTATTTTTAATTGGTTTATGATGTACAATATGTCCTAGGTGAAGAACTCAAGCTCTATACCACAACTCTAGAAATTCAGATGGATGCTGCTTTTTTTTAACACTGTCAGCAATAAACTGTTTAACGAAATACACCAACTCAACAGAAATGTAAAAAAAAAAAATAAAAAAAATAAAAAAAATAATAAAATCATATGCTGTCTGATGTTCTGTAGAAGGACCCTACCACATAACAGTGAAACAAACTGGGGTGTACTCTTTGTACTAAAACAACCACATCGAATCTGAACCAATAAGAAGTCAAGCTGAACATGAGAGAGTTTAGTATTTAGCATAGCATAGAAGACTAGCTTGTACCTGCTGGTAGCTGACAGCGTTGCCCATGCCCCCTGTGGAGGGGCGGCCCATGCCAGGCTTGGAGGGCACCCTCTGGCCCTGGAGCTGAGCCGGGTTGGGAGCAATGACCCTCTGTGACATCATCATCGGAGGCAGGTTGGCATTGGTGGCCGACCTGATCACTGTGTGACCCTAGAAAGGAATAAGACCATAGATGTTAGTCTATGAGGAAGTAGACTGACATCAATCTGTCAGCAAGGCCAATATCACTAATACAACAACCACAGCATCCAGGGGCAGAGAAATCACTAAAGACTTGCAATCCCCTCTGCAACCAGTAGGTGTCAGCACGCACCCATTAGTCACAAAGGAATCCAGCTTATGCAAAAGTGTATATGTAAGGAACTGGGAATAAGAGCAGACAAAGCCAGATCAACAAACTGCCCAGGACACACCTAATGGCGGGTGCCTCGACAAAGGAATGTGCTCTCAGCAGCAAAGGCTTGTGGGAGATACAGGATACCGTAGCAATGCCAAGCAAAGCCACCCAAGCTTACTTTAACACAGATCAAGTGTACAGCATTGGCATTTATAAGAGATTTTTGTGTGTTTAGTATACAGGAGATCAGACTGCACGTAAAAGCCTAAAATGGCAGGGGGAAAAAATCTAGTACGACTCGATAAATCTCTGCTGACTACACATCTCATATGTGTCATAAGGCCATATGAAAGAACACACAAGCATATACAGTATGAAACATACATTCGTATCGATCCCAGGAGAATAAAGCAAAGATCATTTAAATCCCACATATCATTGTCATAATCCCAAATATTTGTATGTGGAGCAAGTAGCATTATCTCTTTTTCACACACTCTCTCTCTCTCTCTCTCTCTCTCTCTCTCTCTCTCTCTCTCTCTCTCTCTCTCTCTCTCTCTCTCTCTCTCTCTCTCTCTCTCTCTCTCTCTCTCTCTCTCTTCTCTCTCTCTCTTCTCTCTCTCTCTCTCTCTCTCTCTCTCTCCTCTCTCTCTCTCTTTCCCCCCCTCTCTTTCTCTCTTCATCTCTTTCTCTCTCTCTCTCTCCACCTCTCTTTCTCTCTCGGTCTCTCTCGTTCCTCCCCGTGTTGCTGTGGCGCGTTGCTGAGTACACACCTGTGCAGTGCGGAGGTTCTGGGGCTCTGTGGTGTGCAGGCCTGGTCTCACGGGCATCTTGCCCAGGCCCTGAGAGCTGTGCATGGGGGAGGGCTGCACCGAAGACGGGGCATTCTGGACTACTGGCACCTGAGAGATTGAAAAGAGAGAAAAAGAAGAAGAGAGGAAGGAGAGAGAGAGAGAGAGAGAGAGAGAGAGAGAGAGAGAGGGGGAGGGGGGATTTTATGCCCATTTATTGAATTAATCATTGAACCATAGCGTCACCACACCACTGAACACGTAACACATGATAACATTACAAACCTCCACAGAGGGAGACACACATACAAATGATATCCGCAGATTAAAAAGGAACCAAACCAAACAGACCAACAGACCAACAGACCAACAGACCACTTTCCACTTCATCCATATAAAAGCAAGCCAAACCCAGAGAGAAGGAGAGAAACACTGAGGGCCGACATGATATATTCACTAAATCTACTAAAAGATGACATAACGATGGCTAAATTCAGGGGTGAGGTGGCTGGAGAAACAAAGAGACATAAAAGGGACGCAGGGTTAAACACCCCCCGCAGTCACGCCGCACTGCTTTGCAGACGGTGTCAAGGACATTAAATCAGGCCCCAATGAAAGCCATGTGGCAGTCTGGAAACACAGGATCAATACAAGCAGCTACATCAGTTACACTCCAAACGCTCTGTGAGCTGAATGCCAACGATGTAGACAGCGGAAGACTGAGAGGCTTCAGAGGAAGATGGCTAACGGCGCGAGGGTGTGTGTGTGTGTGTGTGTGTGTGTGTGTGTGTGTGTGTGTGTGTGTGTGTGTGTCTGTCTGTCTGTAGTTATGTGTGTGTGTGCGTATGTGTGTGTGTGTGTGTGTCTGTCTGTCGTTGTCAGTGTGTGTCAGTCTGTTTGTGTGTCTGTGTGTGTGTGTGTGTGTGTCTGTCTGTCTGTAGTTATGTGTGTGTGTGTGTGTGTGTGTGTGTGTGTCTGTCTGTCGTCAGTGTGTGTGTGTGTCAGTCTGTTGTGTGTGTGTGTGTGTGTGTATGTGCGTGTGTGTTTGTCAGTGCGTCTGTGTGTTGATTTTTCTCATCCATGCCCATTGTGCTGTATGGCTGGATGTTTTGGAGGACAGCGAAGATGAGACGTGTAGACTAAACATCTCAAAGTC
>JAODXP020000199.1:50688-55688 GCA_027497455.2 Sardinella longiceps | reverse complement strand
GCATCGGGTGTGTATGTATGTATGTGGAGGGGAGGGGGGGGGCTGCTGTGAAGTTCGAGACAAAGAGAGACGAGATGAGGGGGAGGGGGGCTTAAAAAAGGAGAGAGAGAGAGAGTGTAATATACAGCAACACTAGCACTGACGATTTACAGTTGCGCCGCAGCAGCAGCCATTACAAGACCAACGACAGGAAACATTTGGGCCTCATGTGAATACTTCCATCATGCCCTCTGTGCGGTTCAGTGATACGCTTTCGCTTTCTCCAAAGCCCAAGAAATTAGACTGAGGCAGCATCTGTTTACTAGTAACTATTAAATTATAACCATTTCTATTAATGTACAGACCTTTCTGTTTCTGTTACATGAAATGCAACTGACTAAGATCCATGATTCGAATAACTTACAGGTCAGAAAAAAAGAATGACCCAGACCTGTATATCAACCCCAGAAACAACCAACCCTGGAAATCTCTTTTTTTCTTGGTTAATGAAACAATAGCGTGGACTCTACCAACGTCAATTACACATTTAAATTTATTTATAAAAAGGCTTAACGACACGATTTGCTGTACAACCCAAACTAATACAGATCTATTTTCTATTCATTTAGACCTCAATACTTATAAATAAGTAAATGTAGGCCCAAAACAGCTGACTGTTAGGGCAACACAAAATAACATTTCAACAGATGTGACTAAAATAGTTGGAACAGACATTGTATTACAGAATACCTCATGTGAATTGTTACCCAATCAATCCACCTTTACAGAGTGATTTCATAATTGATTTGATCAAATTTAAAGCACTGCAGCTGAGGATTTTATATTGGAATGGTGAAAATTCACATCAAAAAAGTTGAATGGAGATGCAGTTGTTGTTCCCTGTACTTCAGATCACATTTAATGAACTACAAACAAATTCCCTATATCTGGACAAATGAAGACTAACTAACGAACTAACGAACAAACTAACTAACGTAAAAGGTTGCAAGTCATGGCGATGCTTCTATAACAGCAGTTTTGGCTACTTTGACTCCTGACTAGTGCAACAGGGCAGAGATGGGGAGAATGCAAGTTTTGTGCGGCGGATCACGGCCAAGTGTCACAGAGGTGTTAGGGCAGCTCTGTAGAGAAAAATGCTGCACTGTAGTAAACAATATGAGCACAAATCTAGCAGAAACCAAGACAAAAGCAAAGGTATAGCCATCGGGATCCTTTAAATGAAAACTGGAGAGTGCTCAGCACCAAAGTCCTTTTGGGGAAAAATATTCTTCACATTCAGAAATTGACATCACCAGCCATTATGCTTCTTTTTCGGTGTCTTTCTTTTGTGTCTTTTTGTTTGATACTGTAGGTCTACGCTGGTCTAATCTTAGCGTCGTCATCGCATGAGAGAGAAGATGAGTCACTCGTTGCAGGCAGAAAACCCCAGCTCAAATGCACTCAAGGTTGACTAGGACTTCTCTTCCATTAAGGAACTGAGTGAGTGTGTGTGTGTGTGTGTGTGTGTGTGTGTGTGTGTGTGTGTGTGTGTGTGTGTATGGAGCAGCGAAACTTAAAAAGTACTAGAAGTACAGGGAGGATATAATCTAGACATCTAGACAGGAAAGAGGACCTTTGCAACACAGGTTGTGTGGCAGACAAAAGGCCGACTTCCACAGAAAACATGTCAACTCTTCAGCAGCAGCATTCACACACTAAAGGATAGCAAATGAAAAAAAGTGTCATTGTGTGAGTGTGTGAGAGTGTGTGTGTGTCTGTGTCTGTGTCTGTGTGTGTGTGTGTGTGTGTGTGTGTGTGTGTGTGTGTGTGTGTGTGTGTGTGTGTGTGTGTGTGTGTGGTGGGGGGCTTTCATTGTTTACACTTAATCCACATAGAATTTTCCCATTTATAATAATTCCTATATATTACCAATCCTATATACAATTTTCACCTACAAGTCCGCAAGGTTATATACCATCAAAAGGATCAGTGGAGCAGCTTCAACTCTAAGGTTATGCACAAGTTCTATTAAATAGTCCAAGAGATCTAGTAAAGTAGTCTTCAAGTCACAGAGAAAAATATGATCCAAGTGGTTCTGCTTTTGATCGATGACTGAAAAACAACAATTTGTCCTCATAAACCTTGCACCCTCATTCGTGTGCTATGGTATCCAGAAGTGCAAAACCCGCAACAGTGTCTGTCCGTTCTAGCAGTCAGACTTGCTGTCAGTCTTAGCTAGAATTAGTCTCCTGTTCCTTTAAAAAAAGCAGAGTCACAATATCTTTTTTTTTTTTCAAAGCCAGGGTACCCAACGGAGTCAAAATGCATGCGAGCCAGTCTAAGCCGGTTTGTAACCTCAGGGTATGGAATTATCTCTTAATATGTAGCCGTTAGTGGTCAGGACGTCACACGAACAGAGAGAGAGTGAGAGAGAGAGAGAGAGAGAGACAGAGACAGAGAGAGAAAGAGAAAGAAAGAAAGAAAGAAAGAGAGTGAGAAAGAGAGAATGAGAAAGAGAGAGAGAGACAGAGAGAGTAAGAGAGAGAGAGAGAGAGAGAGAGAGAGAGAGAGAGAGAGAGAGAGAGAGAGAGAGAGAGAGCGGGTGAGAAAGACAGAGACATGGAGAGAGGGAGAAAGAGGCAGAGAGAGAGAATGAGCGAGTGGGAGGGTGGGAGGGAGGGGAGGGAGGGGTACAAAGGCGATGGAGGGGGGGGGGGATCGAAGTCCCTGAGCTTTCGGGGCAGAAAGAGGGAAACCTACTTGTTTTTCGTGAAGGGCTGAATTCAAAACCTGGCACCTTGACAAAAAGGCTCATTGCGGAACTTCAGACCACAGGGTGGGGCATACGTTGTTTAAACAAAAAAAAAAAAAATCTTAAAAAAAAAAAAAAAAGAAAAAAAAGATGGAGGAAAAAATGCTGGAACTTGAGCCATCTGGAGAGAGTGAGGTAGCAGGGAGATTTTTAAAATGGGGTTGAGAGTATGGCACAGGAGCTGCCTTTAACCAAGAGAGAGTGAGAAGGACGAGAGTGAGTGAGTGAGTGAGTGAGAATGTGAGAGAGAGAGAGAAAGTGAGAGAGAGAGAGAGAGAGAGAGAGAGAGAGAGAGAGAGAGAGACACAACAATGCACACGCTCCAAATGCCCTGTGTCACACGGTTTTGCACAAGCACTAAACAAAGGCATATGTTGATACGAGAGCCTGGAAAAAAAAAAAAAAAAAAAAAAAATGTCGAAACCTCACACTTGACGTTAACAAAACCTTTCTCCGGGCACAGCGCACTTGGCTTGCAACAGACTTCAGTGTCTCTACCACGTAGCGCTTTATCAAAATGAGATAACACAAGCGGAGGCACCTATCTGAGGTCTCAGAGCATTGGGCTTATGAAAACAGAGATTTTAAATGGAGCACACCACCAAGAACAACAACACAGAGGGTCATTTCATGGGCTGAACAATTCCACAGCAATGATGCCACACTGATCATTTTGCAGGTTTTCAGGCGCTTTTCAAAAAGACAAATTAGCGTCTCGCGATGGACCAATCGTGCCAGCCGCAGAAGTGTTGCAATGGTGGCCTGAAGCTAGACGGCAAAGGAGGAAGACGACAAAGGAAAAAAAAGCAAGGTGGCGAAGAGCAATCTGTTCCACTGCATGCTTGTCGTCATGCAAGAAAGGGCAAGGAGAAGGGGGGGTGGGGTGGGGGTTTCTGGGTGTTCACGGTGTGTGTGTGTGTGTGTGTGTGTGTGTGTGTGTGTGTGTGTAGAGAGAGAGAGGAAGGGGGTGTACACTCTAGGAGCTGATCATAGGGACAGAAGACTGATTTAGGAAACCATGTCATGGTGATGCCAAGACACCCCCCCCCCCCCTTTATATACACACACACACACACACACACACACACACAAACTATTTATAATTCCAGCTTGTTGACACACAGGACCTTACTCCTATGTGACGAACCTTCCACATGACCTCAAAAGGCTGGCTCTCTGGTAACCTAACACCATCAGAATTGAGAATTTGCAACTATAAAGATGGTGACAAACTTGTAGCAAACAGAGATATTTAGAAAACAATTGCATAGATATGTGCTCCGGTGAATCTTTGGGTGTCTCGACTACACACTCAAGAGAATATTTCAAGTAAGGTATACATGCAGTGTATTAGCATACAAGGTTTTGTCAGGACAACATCTGGGGCTCCCAACAGGGAATCATAGGGATCTTATCCCTCAAGTTCAGGAGCAAAGTGAGTCTGATGCTCTCTGCTTTGATCCCGTACAATAAACTGGTCCAATGTAAGGTGATCAAAGCAGCTAATTTCACAATAATGTACTTTTGTTTTGTTTTTTTCTTGTGTGACATAGGCTAAATCTAGTTCCCACTTCTCTCTTCACATCTCTATCCACTGACCATCACAAGCTGAACCTTTTTCTCCATCATCTTCCAACTCTGCCTCACTATACTCCTATGGTCTTTCCATCCCCAAATAACTCCCCTCTGCCATTTTTCACTTCCCTATCCACCTCTCCAGCCTTCCATCCTGATATGAGTCTTCTGCCAAACTTAAAAAAGAATTCTCATCGATGAGCCAATCCCAGCTGCCACCAAAGGAGAGGAAGTGAGTAACTCCTACGACCAACCGAAGCAGGTCCACAATAACCACTTTTAGCTACAGTACAGTATGCCTCACCATCAACTCACATGGGCACTTTAAAAAAAGAAACGACTGTGTTAAACTGCCGTACACTTAAAGAGGAAGCTGCCAGTCATTTTTTTTGTAGAAATGAAATTGAAAAATATTAGATAGTTAGAGGTTTTGAAAATATTAGAGGTTTTGAAAATGTTGTCTTCTATATTCCATTCCATTATCATTCCATTTGTTCATTTTATTTTGGTCGGGCATCTCAGGGTTGCTCTTAAAAATGCCTCTATGACTGTTTGTGAACAACAACAATAAAGTATTTATCTATCGATGCGTGTCATGAAAGCACAAGTTTGAGTGAACTGAGAAGACTTCAGA
>JAODXP020000199.1:42500-50588 GCA_027497455.2 Sardinella longiceps | reverse complement strand
CTTCTAATGATCATGAATCACTCCACGGGTTTTCTGCATTGTATCTCCTCTTCTCATACATTAATTATGACTATGCCAGTCTCTTATCACTGACTGACTCTGGATCAGATTCTACAGGCCTCCCTCTAGCTCTGAGCCCACTGACATAACACACACAGCTTTTCCCCCTTTCGTTGCACATAAAAATCCATCAGCAGCCTTACTGTAGCTACTTACTCCAACCACCCACTCACTTTTCTCTCAGTCACTCATGACTTGGTTTGGCTGAAAACGTGATGAGTGTGAATTTAGAGCACCTACAATATTTGAATATTCGAAATCGTATCCAAGAGAAGTTAAAAGAATTATTGACCAGCCAATGGGAGAACACATTAGAGGAGCCGTTTACAAATTTTGCTGGAGTGGGAGATGGGGAGAAGCGTGAGCGAGAAGTGTGATTTAATTCATAATAATAACAACACAAAAAGCTAGCCTGGCTTGCACGACCACGTTCATAAATGGACTGTGGTCTGGCAAAGTTAGCATTATCAAATGCTATCAAACTTCTATCAATGTTATGGGACAGAGCTGGACCAAGTCATCGTAAGCTCGCCTCCTTCAGCCTGCTCGTTTCTCATTGGGTCCTGATTTTTCTGGGCTCAAGAGTTAAGGAAATTGCATCCTTGGCCATACTGACTTCATCATAGAATTACATGTAGTGACAGGAAGTATGGACAGGCTGAGGCTAACACAAAGCCCCAAGTGGCCGTCATATTACGTACTGCCATGCGGTACATGCATTCACACACCGTATCCATCTTGTGTGGTTGACTTACCATGTTGCTGGCTGTCGATGACACTCTGCACCACCTCCTCCAGGCCCACCATGTAGATGAACTCGCTGTTGGCGGCCGAGGGCAGGAAGTGGAGGAGCGGGGCGGGCGGTTTGGGAGGCGGAATCTCCAGCAGGGTCTTCTCCAGCTGCTTACGCAGCGCCAGCTTGGCGGCCGCCTGGCTGCTGGCCTGGTCCTGCATGGACGCCACGGAGGTGGCGCTGGGCATGCCTGAGGGGCTCACGGCGCCAACGCCCCCGACACCCACACCACCGACGCCAGCCACCCCGGCTGCGCCCGCCGCCTGCATGTGGGCCAGGTTCATGTAGATGGCCGAGGAGGAGGCAGATCGCTGAGACGCTGCCACCTGCTGGCTGGTAGCCTGTATGGAAGTAAAGACGCATATTGGTGTTGGAGAGAAAATTAAAGTGCGTTCAGAAAGTTTTAGGCTTAGAGACCAAAAGTGCTGTGATTTGTCCTTGTGCCAATGATGCACTAAACGATTTTTTATTTATTTTTAATTGGTTTATGATGTACAATATGTCCTAGGTGAAGAACTCAAGCTCTATACCACAACTCTAGAAATTCAGATGGATGCTGCGTTTTTTTAAACACTGTCAGCAATAAACTGTCTAACCAAATACACAAACTCAACAGAAATGTAAAAAATAAATAAATAAATAAATAAAAAAATTTTAAAAATCATAAAATCATATGCTGTATGATGTTCTGTAGAAGGACCCTACCACATAACAGTGAAATAAACTGGGGTGTACTCTTTGTACTAAAACAACCACATCGAATCTGAACCAATAAGAAGCTATGCTGAACATGAGAGAGTAAAGTATTTAGCATAGCACAGAAGACTAGCTAGTACCTGCTGGTAGCTGACAGCGTTGCCCATGCCCCCTGTGGAGGGGCGGCCCATGCCAGGCTTGGAGGGCACCCTCTGGCCCTGGAGCTGAGCCGGGTTGGGAGCAATGACCCTCTGTGACATCATCATCGGAGGCAGGTTGGCATTGGTGGCCGACCTGATCACTGTGTGACCCTAGAAAGGAATAAGACCATAGATGTTAGTCTATGAGGAAGTAGACTGACATCAATCTGTCAGCAAGGCCAATATCACTAATACAACAACCACAGCATCCAGGGCAGAGAAATCACTAAAGACTTGCAATCCCCTCTGCAACCAGTAGGTGTCAGCACGCACCCATTAGTCACAAAGGAATCCAGCTTATGCAAAAGTGTATATGTAAGGAACTGGGAATAAGAGCAGACAAAGCCAGATCAACAAACTGCCCAGGACACACCTAATGGCGGGTGCCTCGACAAAGGAATGTGCTCTCAGCAGCAAAGGCTTGTGGGAGATACAGGATACCGTAGCAATGCCAAGCAAAGCCACCCAAGCTCACTCTACCACAGATCAAGTGTACAGCATTGGCATTTATAAGAGATTTTTGTGTGTTTAGTATACAGGAGATCAGACTGCACGTAAAAGCCTAAAATGGCAGGGGGAAAAAATCTAGTATGACTCAATGAATCTCTGCTGACTACACATCTCATATGTGTCATAAGGCCATTTGAAAACACACACAAGTATATGCAGTATGAAACATACATTCTTATCGATCCCAGGAGAATAAAGCAAAGATCATTTAAATCCCACATATCATTGTCATAATCCCAAATATTTGTATGTGGAGCAAGTAGCATTATCTCTTTTTCACACATTCTCTCTCTCTCTCTCTCTCTCTCTCTCTCTCTCTCTCTCTCTCTCTCTCTCTCTCTCTCTCTCTCTCTCTCTCTCTCTCTCTCTCTCTCTCTCTCTCTCTCTCTCTCTCTCTCTCTCTCTCTCTCTCTCTCTCTCTCTCTCTCTCTCTCTCTCTCTCTCTCTCTCTCTCTTTCCCCCCTCTTTCTCTCTTCATCTCTTTTTTTTCTCTCCCTCTCTCCACCTCTCTTTCTCTCTCTGTCTCTCTCGTTCCTCCCCGTGTTGCTGTGGCGCGTTGCTGAGTACACACCTGTGCAGTGCGGAGGTTCTGGGGCTCTGTGGTGTGCAGGCCTGGTCTCACGGGCATCTTGCCCAGGCCCTGAGAGCTGTGCATGGGGGAGGGCTGCGCCGAAGACGGGGCATTCTGGACTACTGGCACCTGAGAGATTGAAAAGAGAGAAAAAAAGAAGAAAGGAGAGAGAGAGAGAGAGAGAGAGAGAGAGAGAGAGAGAGAGAGAGAGGGGAGGGAGGATTTTATGCCCATTTATTGAATTAATCATTGAACCATGGCGTCACCACACCACTGAACACGTAACACATGATAACATTACAAACCTCCACACAGGGAGACACACACATACAAATGATATCCGCAGATTAAAAAGGAACCAAACCAAACAGACCAACAGACCAACAGACCAACAGACCACTTTCCACTTCATCCATATAAAAGCAAGCCAAACCCAGAGAGAAGGAGAGAAACACTGAGGGCCGACATGATATATTCACATCTACTGAAAGATGACATAACGATGGCTAAATTCCGGGTGAGGTGGCTGGAGAAACAAAGAGACATAAAAGGGACGCAGGGTTAAACACCCCCCGCAGTCACGCCGCACTGCTTTGCAGACGGTGTCAAGGACATTAAATCAGGCCCCAATGAAAGCCATGTGGCAGTCTGGAAACACAGGATCAATACAAGCAGCTACATCAGTTACACTCCAAACGCTCTGTGAGCTGAATGCCAACGATGTAGACAGCGGAAGACTGAGAGGCTTCAGAGGAAGATGGCTAACGGCGCGAGGGGGTGTGTGTGTGTGTGTGTGTGTGTGTGTGTGTGTGTGTGTCTATCTGTCTGTAGTTATGTGTGTGTGTGTGTGTGTGTGTGTGTGTGTGTGTCTGTCTGTCGTTGTCAGTGTGTGTCAGTCTGTTTGTGTGTCTGTGTGTGTGTGTGTGTGTGTCTGTCTGTCTGTAGTTATGTGTGTGTGTGTGTGTGTGTGTGTGTGTGTCTGTCTGTAGTTGTGTGTGTGTGTGTGTGTGTTTGTGTGTGTGTGTGTGTGTGCGTGCGTGTGCGCCTGCTTGTCAGTGCGTCTGTGTGTTGATTTTTCTCATCCATGCCCATTGTGCTGTATGGCTGGATGTTTTGGAGGACAGCGAAGATGAGACGTGTAGACTAAACATCTCAAAGTCGCAGCGCTGGGGCAAACATGGCAGCTAGGTGTGATATGGTATTGGAAGCCGACCCTCGACACAGCCCTTCACTACCCGGGCTGAACCCACGCATGTGACTGCAAAATCGTCTTCCAAATGCAAAAATAAACTCCCGGTTTCTGACTTTTCTGCTCTCTTTGTTTTAAATAAAGATTTGATTCTCTTTATTTGAATCAATCTTAATTGTATAATTATTGGAGGACTTGTGATTAAATGGTGCAAATAGTGTTCAATATCCCTGAACAAAAGAAAAAACAGGAAGGAAACAAAAAAAGAATCATGTGCTGCCGTTTTGATTCCAGAAAATCTGGCTCCAATTTACCCAATTTGCTACAAAATTGGTTATCTGTGTCTCTGTGGGTGTGATTCTGCTGACCAATCGATAGGCACAATCATGATTGACAGCTCTCATTATGAACTTGTGCCATAGCAACAGTTGCCACGATACAATCTCTTGTGCAGCCAAACAACTAGGCTGGCCCATAAACATACTGAGAAATTCACTTGCTCAGGCGTCCCGTTTCCCAAAAGCATAGTTGCTGACCACTTAGCATCTAACTTAGGGAAACTAACTCAATGGGAAATTGCATTGCAACCAACAAAGTTGCTAACTAAATTAGCGACTATCCTTTTGGGGAACGGACCCGGGGCCAGTGTGGGCTACCCCATCTCAGTGCACATGGATGGGTGAGTAAGGTCTGCACGAGTCCCTCCAAAATGGGACCCCACCTCTGAGCAGCGTCTTAAAAGTGGCCACAGTTGCACTGCTATGGTCATTTCTGTGGCTCTCTGTTTTGCTTTGCGTAGCAACACCGGTGCTTAGGGCCGGGTGGTGAGGATTCTTTTAATAAATTGTAAACATTACACACACACACACACACACACACACACACACACACACACACACACACACACACACACACACACACACACACACACACACACACACACACACACACACACGCTGCATTCCTGGTATGGGTTGCAATAGCAAAATCCAAACAAGGCGGCTATAAAACATTCCCTCCTGTGCAAAGCGAAGGCTTCGTTTGGGCAAATATTTAACTACATCTGAATGCAGCTCGACATAAGGTCCAGCAGGCCAAGAAGCCAAGCCAATACCTCGGCCTCTCTCCGCACACCTCTCGTGGCTCGTGGGCACAGACTAGACTGAAGCACGAGAGGTGGATCCTAATAAGACCCATCACAGTATAACAGGCGTCTCTATAATGAAGCGCTCCTCATTCGGGCCAGGTATTCGCCGCCGCCGCCGGCCGAGCGTGGCCCACACAGCTGCAGGTAAAAGCTCTCCGCCCTGCTAATTAGGTGGTGGCGATACATCTTTAAAGCATAATAAGAGCCTCTTCACAACGTTTGCTTAGAGAGGGCAGCGGGTGTGTGTGTGTGTGTGTGTGTGTGTGTGTGTGTGTGTGTGTGTGTGTGTGTGTGTGTGTGTGTGGGTGGGTGGGTGGGTTGGGGTGAGTCACGTACGCTACAGAAGGGGGAACCTTCAGAGAAAGGTGTCAAGGTGTGATAATCATGATGGTCAAAGGGGTGGATGAGAGACGTAAAGGTAGGGGGCGGGGTGGGGTTGGGGGGTGGGGGGGTTAAAAGGGGTCATTTAGAGGTTTATGGGGGTGCTAAGGGTCCACTGGGGCAGCTAGATGGGTGTTACGGCATCGGGTGGGCAAGGTAATGGGAGGGGAAGATTGATAATGAAGGTAGTAACGAGATGTAAGGGATGAGAGTAGATTTATAAGGGAGGACTGACTCCTGAAGAGATGGGCAATAACAGGTTGTTAAGGTGTAGTAAAAGACTTTCTATAAGATGGTAACTACTGATAATGGTGGTTATAATGGATGTTAAGGCTACAGCCTAAGGCAAGGCAAGGCAAGGCAAAGCACAAGGCAGGTTTATTTATATAGTACATTTCATAAACAAGGGCGATTCAATGCGTTATTCTACGACCAGCAGTGGAGACATTTTCCAGCTTAGCTCTGGAAGCAAGTCGAAGTTATTATGACGAGCAAAAAAGCATCTCTTTGGATAAATTGACCACTTTCGAAAGGATGGGCGAAAAATGATACTGCCCTTGAAAAACCAGACAGATTCTCACAGTGGTCTTGGTGTCTCAATCTCCTAGTAGATCTTACAGCATTCCCACGATGTTTTTTTTTTCTGTCTATGACACAATATAGCTGACAGCACCTTCGAGGAAAAGTAAAAAAAAAAATTCCCAAATGGGAAAAAAGGCCTTGGGAGAGTGGTAGTAGGGAATTGCGGAGCATAGTGAGCTTTAATGCTGCCGCTGATTGGAAGACAAGAAGACAGCGATGCATTATGGCGGACAACTGGAATAACATCAGCCTATGCAGGTAGTAATCTCATTTTATATAATACTCTGAAAACACTGAGAATGTGTTTATTATAACTTTAGCTATGTAAATGCCCAGACTTGATCTCGTCTGCCCTTTATAGAGAGATGCAAGATGGTACTGAAGATATGCAGGGTTTCCCATACATAGATCATTGTGTGGTGCAGCGCCACATACTCAACTCCAAGCACAACAGGTTAAGATTGAGATGAATAATTTCATATGCTTCTTGTAGCTTTAAAATGGTCTCAGAAAGACTGCTGCCTGCGGCACACACTTTGCACAACGACCAACAACCAACTCCACTAACCACCACAATATTCGATTCCCTCAGCACTATGGAAGCACCACACACACTGAAACACTGATTTGATAGCATGATCTGATGGTAGATAAAAAGATCTTAATGAGTGAAAAACGTGGATTTTAAATACAGGTAGGGAAAGGTGAAAAGTGTAGGTGAAGGTGGGTGACCTTGTTTTCTGAGGAAGAGAAACTGACCTTCTGGACAACGTTCTCCTTCTGCATCTGGCTCTGACGGAGCTTCTTAAGCAGGACCAGGCGAGCCTCTTCCAGACGCAGCTCCTCCCGCAGGGCCTTGATCATCTGCTGACGTTCTTCCCCCGTCTTACCCTTAGACGCGCACGCACACACACACACACACGCACACACACAAACACAAACAACACACACACGCACACACACAAACACACACACACACACACACACACACACACACACACACACACACACACACACAGCACACACACACACACACACACACACAACACAAACACACACACACACACACACACACAATATTACATGTCTTTTCTCTGTGCTTTTGTTTTTCAATGTTCTTCACAAGTCTGTCTGGCTCTCTATATAAAATCTTGCCTGGCACATACTTCCAGCATTCTTGGATTGACACGTCTATCAAAATTTAGTTAGTCATCACAATTATTTTTTTATTCTTTATTTATTTTTTCTAAAAAGGGAGATACTAAGATAGCTGGTCAAGGTATGAACTTGTTTCACCCCAAGGGCGTTAACACCCTGGAGGCCTGAAGCCAATCAAAAAACATGTCTGCCCCATGACTGCATGCTGAGTCACACACACACACACAGTAACAAGTCAAGGTCAAAGAGGTCATTTGTCATGACAACATGACTAATACGCTTCGACCAAGTAGAAAGTTCAGCGAGCATTCTTAGGCAGAGGAAACGTCATGCGGTCGTCTATAATGAAGTCCTCCTCAAATGGTTAAAACATCTGGACTGTGATGACCATTACAGATACACATATACAGTTTACTGGCCAGGCAGGACATATGGTACTCGTCTCGTCTCTGTGGAGATGTCCAGGGAGCGTGTGTGTGTGTGTGTATGTGTGTGTGTGTGTGTGTGTGTGTGTGTGTGTGTGTGTGTGTGTGTGTGTGTGTGTGTGTGTGTGTGTGTGTGTGTGTGTGCGAGAGAGAGAGAGAGATAGGGAGAGAAGGATGGATGGTATGTATGTGCATACATGCACATGTACATGTGTGTGTGTATACTGTGTGTGTGTGTGTGTGTGTGTGTGTGTGTGTGTGTGTGTGTGTGTGTGTGCGTGTGTGTGTGTCTGTGTGTTTGAGCGAGGGAGAGATAAAAAAAAGAGAAGAGACAGGAATTTCATGTGTCCTCGGTGTACCTTGAACATCTCGAGGT
>JAODXP020000199.1:7500-30000 GCA_027497455.2 Sardinella longiceps | reverse complement strand
ATTTTACTGTCCTCGCTCTCAACGTCAAGGTAGCCAAAGGGGTCACACTGATTCAGAGGAAACCATTTCACCATGAGCTTAATGAACATGACTTCATAATTGGATCTTTTTTCAAATGGGCAATAATTGCCAAAAAGGGCTTGGCTTGATACAGGAAAAAAGTTGATATTTTTGAAATTTTTCAAAAATACTTCATGCTGCCAAAAAGACCAGACAGGACACAAAGACGCCATAATAACTCATCGGAATACCCAAACCCTTTGGCACCAACTCTACCCAACTCTACCTTAACAGGCAAAGCAGCCAAATAGCATTTCCCACTAACTGAAGGCTTCTGGTATGTGTTAGTGGACTATTAGCGGAACATATTATGATCTGACAAACATCCTTCAAGGACCATATTTACCAGTGGCTTCCAAGTTCTCGGTCAATAAAAAAAGTGGTAATACTGTGCCATTAAAAGGAAAAAAAAAAAAAAAAGTTGGGGTAGTGCCGCAAGCTGGGCAACATCAAGCCATTTCCTTAAGCTGTCGAGTACACAGATAAAATAACACACACACACACACAGACGCTGGGGCACCAGCCTGTGTGTGTATCTGTGTGTGTGTGTGTGTGTGTGTGTGTGTGTGTGTGTGTGTGTGTGCGTGTCGTGTGTGCGTGTGTGTGTGTGTGTGTGAGTGACAGTCCCAAGGGCCACATAAAGGAGAAATATGGTTTTGGCGGCAGACACCAGCCGAATGATCTCATACTGTAGCCATTTCTGCACTCGTTGCTCTGCGGGAGACGTACGTACAGCAGGTGACTGCCTGTGCCCCCATGCAGATCTGAGCTGCCCTGCCTGGAACCTGCCCGCCTCCATCTTGGAGCTTATCTCTTTGCTCCTAAACACACGCACACACACACACATGCACACACACACGCACAGGCACACACACACACACACACACACACACACACACACACACACACACACACACACACACACGCACAGGCACACACACGCACACACACACACACAATGAGCCCGTCATGTGTTTGCCGAGAGCAATTACAAAATGGTCGTCAAGTAATTTGCTTGCTTGCTTCAGATGTTAGCGGGACGTGGCGAATAGCACATCCAGCCTACAAGAGATGGGGGGAAAAAAAAATAAATAAATAAATAAAAAAATCCCCATCATCACTGCCGCTGTCACCATGGAGTGGAACCAGTTCATTTGAGGCTGAGTACGCATTGTGGTTTGCTCATTTCCTTTGTGTCCGTAAGACGCCATCCTGTCCATCTTCACAGCGAATAATAAACTTGGCTCTGCTCCTTCGCCTGCTATTCCAAAACCCACTCACAAGACCTCAAGTCAAAGCTCCTGAAGAGAATGCCATCGGCACCACTCAACAACAAACAAGACCCTTACATACTGTATACATATATATTTACACCAGATAACAAAACATAAAAACAAACAATAACAACAACAACAATAACAACAACGATGACAACAGGATCTTCTCACGCACTGTCCAACTCATTTACACCTGAATCGCTTCACACAAAGCATACAGAACCATCGTAAATCCCGACGAGGCAAAGTGAAGTGAACAGCAAAGCATAGAGGGGAGAAGAAGTAAAGAGGCCTGTGCCTGCTCTAATCAGTTTTCAAATCTGATAAAAAAGGGATTACTCGCATTGACAAATTCACTGGAACATCGAGGCAGGGCAGGGACTGGCAGCGACTTGGTGATTAGCTTTGCAAGACGCTGGGCGGTACCAAATTTGTCTGGAGCTGATTTTTGAGTGTGTGTGTGTGTGTGTGTGTGTGTGTGTGTGTATGTGTGTGTGTGTGTGTGTGTGCGTGTGTGTGTGTGTGTGTGTGTGTGTGTGTGTGTGCCCTTATCAAATAGAAACAGCAGAGTAAATTATCTCCCTATTTTCATGCTGTGATTTCCTAATTTTTTGTGAATGTATAATGCACAAATTGCTCAGCATTATGAATATGTCAAGCTCGACTTGTGAATGCCAGGCTGTGATTTGGAGATATAAAGCATGGATTCGGTCACTTCGAGATGACATGTTACATCATTATTTGTAACCCCCCCCCCTCCCCACCTTCCGAAATTAAGCACATCACACATGAACACATCCTCACAAAGACTAAATTCAGGAATGCTCCCCTGAAAAGAGCTCCTGCGTCCGTCAGACACCAAAACATCGGTCAGAAAACTCCCATCCTCCGATCCATCAATAATGGAGGACCACTGGGAGGTCTTAGGCGCAGGGACCACTGGCTGTGCCCATTGGTTAATTCACTAATTGGACCAACATCCTCCACGCAAGCCCAGTCGTTGACAGCCCAGCTGTATGTTACTCACTGTGAGCAACAGAGGAGGCTGCTGGGAATATGACCAAAAATTTGCATACGGCTAGTTTCTGACACTAATGAGGCCAATTAGGCGGATGGTGCCCATGGCAACAGACTTGCCATTGGTTGGCCCAGACGGCAAACGGCGTTATGGGTAACAGAATGTTGGTATGGAGTCAATAAAGGGTGTCTTCGCCCCGAGACTGAGGCAAGACGATAAAATCCCCCACTTCACCTGACTTCCCCTTTATTCAACTGCTTATAAGGTCTGGGAAGAGGGGGCGACCGGGACAAAGGGAAGCGGGTCTCACACCTATGGAGAAGCTCTCTGGATAGAGCAAAGTCGCCTGGAGAAGGGCCTCTTAGACCAGGGGAGGGTGAATACACACCAGCAACTGCCGATGCAAGCAAGTCTATACAGACAAATGCACACACACCAAAATGTACTCAAGAATACATATACACTCACGCTAGAGCATACTCAAGAATACACACACACACACACACACACACACACACACACACACACACACACACACACACACACACACACAAAAGTGAGAGCAAAGCAAAAAAAAAAAAAAAAAAATCCACCGAGTCTGCTTCACAGAACCATAGAACACAGGTGCGATGAAGGCCTCAAGGAAATGCCGAGCCAGATACACAGCAGGCAAGGTGACCATCGCTACCTCAGTCTCTACGCTCTCTCGCCCTCTTATATATTTTTTTTTTTTGTCTCTCTACCTCCCCCCCTTCAAACCACAACACTTAAAGCACCCTGTCTTCATTAAACAAGACAACAGCTCATTGTGGCCGTTGCCATGACAACAGGCCCTTTCTATTTTTAAGCCGTGCCACTAATCAATTCCTGCTCTGCCTGTCGCCCGAGGGAGGAGGGGAGGGGAGGGGGGTGAGAGGGGTGCGTTTGGTGGTGACGATGGGGCGGATGGGGCAGTAGCAGGGGGCAAAGGGGAGGAAGTGCATCGGGTGTGTATGTATGTATGTGGAGGGGAGGGGGGGGGGGGGCTGCTGTGAAGTTCGAGACAAAGAGAGACGAGATGAGGGGGAGGGGGCTTAAAAAAGGAGAGAGAGAGAGTGTAATATACAGCAACACTAGCACTGACGATTTACAGTTGCGCCGCAGCAGCAGCCATTACAAGACCAACGACAGGAAACATTTGGGCCTCATGTGAATACTTCCATCATGCCCTCTGTGCGGTTCAGTGATACGCTTTCGCTTTCTCCAAAAGCCCAAGTAATGAGAGTGAGGCAGCATCTGTTTACTACTAACTATTAAATTATAACCATTTCTATTACTGTACAGACATTTCTATTTCTGTTACATGAAATACAACTGACTAAGATCCTTGATTCGAATAACTTACAGGTCAGAAAAAAAGAATGACCCAGACCTGTATATCAACCCCAGAAACAACCAACCCTGGAAATCTCTTTTTTTCTTGGTTAATGAAACAATAGCGTGGACTCTACCAACGTCAATTACACATTTAAGATTCATTTATAAAAAAGGCTTAACGAAACGATTTGCTGTACAACCCAAACTAATACAGATCTATTTTCTATTCATGTAGACCTCAATACTTACAAATAAATAAATGTAGGCCCAAAACGGCTGACTGTTAGGCAACACAAAATAACATTTCAACAGATGTGACTAAAATAGTTGGAACAGACATTGTATTACAGAATACCTCATATGAATTGTTACCCAATCCATCCACCTTTACAGAGTGATTTCATAATTGATTTGATCAAATTTAAAGCACTGCATCTGACGATTTTATATTGGAATGGTGAAAATTCACATCAAAAAAGTTAAATGGAGACGCAGTTGTTTTGCTCTGTACTTTAGACCACATTCAAAGAACTACCAACAAATTCCCTATATCTGGACAAATGAAGACTAACTAACTAACTAACGAACGAACTAACTAACTAACTAACTAACTAACATAAAAGGTTGCAAGTCATGGCGATGCTTCTATAACAGCAGTTTTGGCTACTTCGACTCCTGACTAGTGCAACAGGGCAGAGATCGGGAAGATGTAAGTTTTGTGCTGCGGATCACAGCCAAGTGTCACAGAGGTGTTAGGGCAGCTCTGTAGAGAAAAATGCAAGCACAAACCGAGAAAACAGAAGGAATAGCCGATCCTACATAGGGAGTTCTGTAGTAAAAAAAAATATGAGCACAAATCTAGCAGAAACCAAGACAAAAGCGAAGGTATAGCCAATCTTGCGTAGGGATCCTTTAAAAGAAAACTGGAGAGTGCTCCTCAGCACCAAAGTCCTTTTGGGGAAAAAATATTCTTCACATTCAGAAATTGACATCACCAGCCATTATGCTTCTTTTTCAGTGTCTTTCTTTTGTGTCTTTTTGTTTGATACTGTAGGTCTACGCTGGTCTAATCTTAGCGTCGTCATCGCATGAGAGAGAAGATGAGTCACTCGTTGCAGGCAGAAAACCCCAGCTCAAATGCACTCAAGGTTGACTAGGACTTCTCTTCCATTAAGGAACTGTGTGTGTGTGTGTGTGTGTGTGTGTGTGTGTGTGTGTGTGTGTGTGTGTGTGTGTGTGTGTGTGTGTGTGTGTGTGTGGAGCAGCGAAACTTAAAAAGTACTAGAAATACAGGGAGGATATAATCTAGACATCTAGACAGGAAAGAGGACCTTTGCAACACAGGTTGTGTGGCAGACAAAAGGCCGACTTGCACAGAAAACATGTCAACTCTTCAGCAGCAGCATTCACACACTAAAGGATAGCAAATGGAAAGAAGTGTGTGTGTGTGTGTGTGTGTGTGTGTGTGTGTGTGTGTGTGTGTGTGTGTGTGTGTGTGTGTGTGTGTGTGTGTGTGTGTGTGTGTGTGTGTGTGGTGGGGGGCTTTCATTGTTTACACTTAATCCACATAGAATTTTTCCATTTATAATAATTCCTATATATTACCAATCCTATATACAATTTTCACCTACAAGTCAGCAAGGTTATATAGCATCAAAAGGATCAGTGGAGCAGCTTCAACTCTAAGGTTATGCACAAGTTCTATTAAATAGTCCAAGAGATCTTGTAAAGTAGTCTTCAAGTCACAGAGAAAAATATGATCCAAGTGGTTCTGCTTTTGATCGATGACTGAAAAACAACAATTTGTCCTCATAAACCTTGCACCCTCATTCGTGTGCTATGGTATCCAGAAGTGCAAAACCCGCAACAGTGTCTGTCCGTTCTAGCAGTCAGACTTGCTGTCAGTCTTAGCTAGAATTAGTCTCCTGTTCCTTTAAAAAAAGCAGAGTCACAATATCTTTTTTTTTTTTTTCAAAGCCAGGGTACCCAACGGAGTCAAAATGCATGCGAGCCAGTCTAAGCCGGTTTGTAACCTCAGGGTATGGAATTATCTCTTAATATGTAGCCGTTAGTGGTCAGGACGTCACACGAACAGAGAGAGAGAGAGAGAGAGAGAGAGAGAGAGAGAGAGAGAGAGAGAGAGAGAGAGAGAGAGACAGAGACAGAGAGAGAAAGAGAAAGAAAGAGAGTGAGAAAGAGAGAAAGAAAGAGAGAGAGAGAGAGAGAGAGAGAGAGAGAGAGAGAGAGAGAGAGAGAGAGAGAGAGAGAGAGAGAGAGAGAGAGAGAGAGAGAGCGGGTGAGAAAGACAGAGACATGGAGAGAGGGAGAAAGAGGCAGAGAGAGAGAATGAGCGAGTGGGAGGGTGGGAGGGAGGGAGGGAGGGAGGGAGGGGTACAAAGGCGATGGAGGGGGGGGGGGATCGAAGTCCCTGAGCTTTCGGGGCAGAAAGAGGGAAACCTACTTGTTTTTCGTGAAGGGCTGAATTCAAAACCTGGCACCTTGACAAAAAGGCTCATTGCGGAACTTCAGACCACAGGGTGGGGCATACGTTGTTTAAACAAAAAAAAAAAAAATCTTAAAAAAAAAAAAAAAAGAAAAAAAAGATGGAGGAAAAAATGCTGGAACTTGAGCCATCTGGAGAGAGTGAGGTAGCAGGGAGATTTTTAAAATGGGGTTGAGAGTATGGCACAGGAGCTGCCTTTAACCAAGAGAGAGTGAGAAGGACAGAATGAGTGAATGAGTGAGTGAGTGAGAATGTGAGAGAGAGAGAGAAAGTGAGAGAGAGAGAGAGAGAGAGAGAGAGAGAGAGAGAGAGAGACACAACAATGCACACGCTCCAAATGCCCTGTGTCACACGGTTTTGCACAAGCACTAAACAAAGGCATATGTTGATACGAGAGCCTGGAAAAAAGAAAAGAAAAAAAAAAAATGTCGAAACCTCACACTTGACGTTAACAAAACCTTTCTCCGGGCACAGCGCACTTGGCTTGCAACAGACTTCAGTGTCTCTACCACGTAGCGCTTTATCAAAATGAGATAACACAAGCGGAGGCACCTATCTGAGGTCTCAGAGCATTGGGCTTATGAAAACAGAGATTTTAAATGGAGCACACCACCAAGAACAACAACACAGAGGGTCATTTCATGGGCTGAACAATTCCACAGCAATGATGCCACACTGATCATTTTGCAGGTTTTCAGGCGCTTTTCAAAAAGACAAATTAGCGTCTCGCGATGGACCAATCGTGCCAGCCGCAGAAGTGTTGCAATGGTGGCCTGAAGCTAGACGGCAAAGGAGGAAGACGACAAAGGAAAAAAAAGCAAGGTGGCGAAGAGCAATCTGTTCCACTGCATGCTTGTCGTCATGCAAGAAAGGGCAAGGAGAAGGGGGGGTGGGGTGGGGGTTTCTGGGTGTTCACGTGTGTGTGTGTGTGTGTGTGTGTGTGTGTGTGTAGAGAGAGAGGAAGGGGGTGTACACTCTAGGAGCTGATCATAGGGACAGAAGACTGATTTAGGAAACCATGTCATGGTGATGCCAAGACACCCCCCCCCCCTTTATATACACACACACACACACACACACACACACACACACACACACACACACACACACACACACACACACACAAACTATTTATAATTCCAGCTTGTTGACACACAGGACCTTACTCCTATGTGACGAACCTTCCACATGACCTCAAAAGGCTGGCTCTCTGGTAACCTAACACCATCAGAATTGAGAATTTGCAACTATAAAGATGGTGACAAACACAGATATTTAGAAAAACAATTGCATAGATATGTGCTCCGGAGAATCTTTGGGTGTCTCAACTACACACTCAAGAGAATATTTCAAGTAAGGTATACATGCAGTGTGTTAGCATACAAGGTTTTGTCAGGACAACATCTGTGGCTCCTAACAGGGAATCATAGGGATCTTATCCCTCAAGTTCAGGAGCAAAGTGAGTCTGATGCTCTCTGCTTTGATCCCGTACAATAAACTGGTCCAATGTAAGGTGATCAAAGCAGCTAATTTCACAATAATGTACTTTTGTTTTGTTTTTTTCTTGTGTGACATAGGCTAAATCTAGTTCCCACTTCTCTCTTCACATCTCTATCCACTGACCATCACAAGCTGAACCTTTTTCTCCATCATCTTCCAACTCTGCCTCACTATACTCCTATGGTCTTTCCATCCCTAAATAACTCCCCTCTGCCATGTTTCACTTCCCTATCCACCTCTCCAGCCTTCCATCCTGGTGATATGAGTCTTCTGCTAAACTTAAAAAAAAAAAGGATTCTCATCGATGAGCCAATCACAGCTGCCACCAAAGGAGAGGAAGTGAGTAACTCCTACGACCAACCGAAGCAGGTCCACAATAACCACTTTTAGCTACAGTACAGTATGCCTCACCATCAACTCACATGGGCACTTTAAAAAAAGAAACGACTGTGTTAAACTGCCGTACACTTAAAGAGGAAGCAGCCAGTCATTTTTTTTGTAGAAATGAAATTGAAAAATATTAGATAGTTAGAGGTTTTGAAAATATTAGAGGTTTTGAAAATGTTGTCTTCTATATTCCATTCCATTATCATTCCATTTGTTCATTTTATTTTGGTCGGGCATCTCAGGGTTGCTCTTAAAAATGCCTCTATGACTGTTTGTGAACAACAACAATAAAGTATTTATCTATCGATGCGTGTCATGAAAGCACAAGTTTGAGTGAACTGAGAAGACTTCAGACTGCTATCAGACCGGCATCGGAATCGAGCTGCTACTTGCCCTCGTCTCCGCTTGCGTTGGACTCCACTAACCCCTAGCAGAGACCACCACTACCACCACTGCCGCTACCACTGCTGCTACCACTGCCATCGCCGCCACCTCCTCAACACCAACACCTACACCTACACCACCACAGGTGAGCTCTACCTCTCCGGCTGGGAGATTCCTCGGCTTGCTGCTGGCTGCGGCCGTCAGCTGTGGTGCTCGTGGCGCATGTGGCTATTCCCTGCTGCTGTTTATCCAAGCTAAAGTGTTGGGGAGGCCCGCTAATTAAACTTCACAGGGAGCCATTCATCTGGCTGATTGTTTCTGCGTGGGGTTTAATAAGCCTTGCACGAGGCCCCCCCGAAACACTGTCGCCCATTCAGGTGTTAACAAGGCCTGTTCGTCTGCACGCAAACACAAGACATAGCTTAGGACTGTAAAACAAGGGATCACTAGGGGTTTCTACTTCCTTGTGTGGCATTTCTTTTTGGAATTTGCTTCCGCCTTGTCTTCTGTTATAGCTACACAATCATAATTTTAGCACAAAGGTGAATCAATAACATTTATGTTGCACCTTCATTACGATACTTCTGCCCAAAGAGGGTAGAAGCAGAGTAGTATTTATGGATCAGTATTTATAAGGGTCTTTGTTATAACTAATCAATTACTATGGTATCAGAGTCAGTTACGCAATCATAATAACCATAATAATCATAGCTAACCATCATTTACTTCAAAATATCAAATCACTACACGCTTTAAAAAAAAAAAAAATGAAAAAATTACTGTAAGATCCCCACAAAGGATCTATATATGCAAGCAAAAAGCTACAAGAGGACAAGAAGAAGACGACAATAACAAACGAGGGGAACAACCGTATAATGCATCCTGGGCTACAAAAGATGCTGTAGTTGTGCCTACTGTACAAGGCGCAACCTTTCTCAAGGACACAGGCATCATCAGTGAGGAGGGGAGAGAGCATCCATCCACCTCAGGCTCGGCAGACCAAAGGAGTGGGAGGGTGAAGGAGGAAAGGGGAGGGGTGGGGTGCAGGTTACAATTTCAGGAGGGCAAATAATAATACTACCATGCCAGATATCTGGCTGGTCTAAGTATCAGTGTGGTTGGAAGTAACTGATCTCTTTCACTCGCTGTTGAATATAATGGAGGCTGTTTCAAGGTGTTGTGAAAATGTGAAAAATATAATCCCTGCATGCATTACTAAATTGAAGGCAAATGAACACATTTTTTGTCTATCGTTGTCTTCCTGTTTTGCTTGCTGCACGAGATGAATCCCTTGTTTATCGCTACACTTCGCAAGCTTTCATTAACATCACATATCAATTAGTAGCACGTGCCAGCAACCGGCAAAGCCTGCTCTCGCTCACTCCCCCTCAAAGGATTTTCACTTGGGTGGATTTTTAAATAAACTTAATTTTCCTGATTAAGAGCTAATTATACTGATTTCTCTCCTCTCAAACAGCAGTCATTCATCTCTTAATTTTGCATAAGTAGGGGAAGGGGGAAAAAAAGGAGGAGGGATTTTAACGGGACACTTGGAGATCCCCCCCACCACCACCTCTCACCAATATGAAAACTCACAGGAAAGGAGGTGCTTTCGCCGAGCTCTGCACAACCGATCGGGGATGTCGGGGACCCCAGAGCCTCACAAGGCAGAGGGGGTGAGATGGAGTGAACAATGCCTCGAGGTACTTACACCTCTTCAATATTGCATGGACGTTGTTCACACATTTCACTCACTCACCGCAAAGACAGATGCCCATTTACTGAGAGGGTAAACTCAAGAGTGCTGACCATGAACAAAATAACACAATGAACAAGAACATGCAACTGCAAATGAATAAGCTATGGTTTGGGTTTGCTCAATGCCCTGTGTTAGACTTTTTTTTATTATTATTTAAATTTTTTTATGGGGGAGATTTTTCTATCCCTGTGCTGACGACGGTCAGCGAAGTGTTAATATTTGCGTTACAGTCGTTGATACAGGCGGCTATTAGTTGGGAATGGCTGAGGTAATGATGCTGGTTATTACTCTGTTTTCCTATAGGACTGACAGGAAATGAGGTCAGTGCTGTGCCAGGGCTGTGCATGGACGTAACGTTATCAGTGTGCATGAGCACAGCACACAGCAGCAGCAGCAGCAGCACACAGCTGACCCAACTCTGCACAGAGAGAGACAGCCCTAATCCCTCCCTGAACCTGGCTACTCCTTGGTAAAGACAGAGGCACTCCCCCCCCCACCCATCCACCAACCCCAGTCACTGCACCATTAGAGGATAGAAAAAAGGGGCCTTTGTTTTCAGTGACCCTTCATGATGTCCAGGGTGGAGAGGGCATTCAAGACCCAATTATCCTTGACCTTTCTCTACAAAAACCTGAGACAAAAGATCACGACACAGGGTCATGGGGGTCAACCTGAGAGAGTCTGATGTGAATATTTGCTCTGGCTGCATGCAACACGCTTCATGACTGTGACGATTTTGTGAAGACAGCAAAGATTACAACAAATAAAGTCAAACTTCAGATGCTTGGGGACAAAGGTAATATGTTGATGTAAATTGCCATTTCTGTTTGGTCTGCTCAAGAGGCACTAGAGACAGGGTGAGGGTGCATTTAATTCCTAGAAGTCTTATTTTGTGACCGTAAAAGAAACCAAAAAGTACTTCTGCTTTATGCACTGCACGTGTGTGTAAGCATGTATGGCAGTTTCAGTATTCAGTGGTAAGGGCTAGCTAAAGTTGTCTTGTCCAGACTTTGACAACATAAAGGTAACATTAGGTTACCACTAAAATGTAGTACAATAACAGTGAGGAAAAAAAGAATAGCCTAGTCTACTATGGCTCTATAAACACGGTCAAGTCCAGTGGCTTCAGATTGACCCCAATCCGCAGTCTCTAAAACCATGAAGGGGTCACTCATGGACCAATCCCAGTAGGGGGGATCCCCACAAATTTGTCCCCCCCAAAAATCCTTACAATAAAAATAAAGACGAGACATGATAGACAGGCCACTTCTTGGCTTTCTTGGCCTAGAGACGCCTATCAGGAATCCTTGTGGGGTTTAACAAGACTGGGCCGTCGCCAGCGATAAGGTGGCCACTGCACCATGGAAATTAAAGTGTGCATGCTGCATGAAATCCCTTCGCAGGCAGTGCCCATAAGCTGGGAGGCATCCACTGAAGTAATAAAATGAATGGCAGTGAAGTGGGGGGAAAAAAGAGAAAAGAAAAGGAAAGAAAGAAAAAGAGAGGGAAGGAAAATAAATACCACCCAGCCAAGTATCTTCCGTCTGCAGAGAGGAGGGAATGATCTAAACAAAATGGCTTTGAGCAAGAGTCAAATAAGAACAGTATTTAGGCCCTCCTTCAGGGGGCACGCAGAGAAAAAGTATGTGGATGGATGTGTTTGTGTGTGTTTAAGACGAGAGAGAGAGAGAGAGAGAGAGAGAGAGAGAGAGAGAGAGAGAGAGAGAGAGAGAGAGATCAGGTACAATGAAATCTGGCTTCTACAGTGCCTTTATTTCAAGAGGTATCCTAACCACAGGGTAATCACGTTGCATTGCTGAATGAGAGCCAATAGAATGTAGTGGAATGTAAAATGTGGTCAAGTGTGCCCATACGCAAACAAGCAAACTCAGAAAAAGGCAGAGCTTTGCTACATCGCAGACACCTCTTATTCACACGAAAAAATCCACAGTGCTCCATTCAGCTGAAACCCTGATACAGCAGATTCTTTAGGAAAGAATCCATAAAACTACAAACAGCTGACTGACAATTCATAACTGGTATTGAAGTGCCATCTTTATCATCAACTTGAACTTGACATTGAACTTGAACTTGAACTTAACCCTGACCATAGGGGAGACCAAAGAAATCCAAACTCTGGAGCCAAATCAGACACAATGTCAAATAGATCCTGCTTCTATGACAGATGGGCATAAAAAAAACAAAGATAACATTTGAGCCCATTATGTAAATTGCTAGGTGAGTTTTTATTAAAAACAAATCCCTTAAAATTAGAAGCTTATTTTTCATTTGTTATAAAAGTAGGCCCCGGATAGCTTACACCAGTAATTATCAAATAATAACCAGGACTTGCTCTGTCAATCTTATCCTATTTATGCACTGTTTGGGCTGAGAGAAATAAAATTATAGACTTTATTCCTCTAAATTAGTCGCATTTTGTCGATTAGTTATCCATTTATCTTGGCGAACTTGTTTTCAACGAGAGTAACAGGCTCTTGGCCGACTGCAACTTGAAAGAAAATGTGACTTAATAAAGTGCTACCAGTTGTAGCAGCCTACTATGCTGCCAAGTTAGAGACAACTGACTCCCATAAAATATTCTCAGAACCCATGACCGGCAGACTCGTTTGGTTTTGCAAGTGTTGGTAGGCTAGTCTATAAATTAGGCGCTGTCTCACTTATGACATGTCTGCCGCACCAAGAATAATAGACGGCATATATTATTGATTTGCGTTTCTTTCCAAACGTCATCTACCCGAGTTGATCAGTGACTCCCTGTTGGTAACAATCAATACATGCATTCACGTCGGAATTAAATTTCAGTCTCACGCATGTCAACTGCTGGGCAGCCATTTGCGTGCATATGGAGTTGAGAGTACGTCCTCACTTACGTAAATGGCTGATGCATTTTCGGATTCTTTTTTTCCTCTAATTGTACAGCTATCATCTCACCGTGCACTAGCCTCACTCCTTGCGCCCTAAACACAGTAAACCGGAACAGTGATTCCCTATACACCTTCACCCACCACTCGGTCATAGTAATTTTATGTTAATGTTGAGGAAATACATAGTAGTGCGATTATGAAATCGTGATAGAAGTAATTTGGCTATTTGCATTGTTCTGCGCGCTGCAACTGTAGCCTTCTCGCACAACCAGGAGGACGCAAGCCTTTCTCCGCCAATCTGGTTTAACCCCCAGAGACACGAGATGAAACAATGAAACGGATTTGAGACATTAAAATGTTGCATTCATCTTGTAACTTATTATCATTATCCTCCCATTTTAGAATTAGCACGTAAACATTGCGCACGTGAAGGGGTTCCGTATGTTGTAACACGTAGGAGGGCTTCTCGGAGCATTTTAACAGTATTAGCCAGCTACTCTTAACTGTTGGATACTGATAGCTCGCTAGCCTAGCCGCAGCTTGAGCGAAGCAGCTATGCTATTGTCTGGCTTTGCACCATAATTGATCCAACCATATCATCACCCCGTAACCTTGCACGCGATTTTTGGCGATCCCGAGGACGACCATAAATGCGCAATAATGTAATCACATTGTTTCCTATTTGAAAATCGCTTAGTACATGGGCTAGGCCCCATCCATATCCTCGGACTCACCTGATTCTTCTTTACCCTTCAGGTTCCACTGGCTCCGGGTTCACTATCCGATCCTGAAGCGCTACAGTTGCTCCTCACGACCAGTCCCCGGCACCGGCAGGCAACACAAAAGCGCTGATTGGGCCTCGACAACTACTCATCCCCCTGGTCTCTGCCCAGACAGACGGGTTATTGGTCGGCGGCTGTGTCGGAGACGCGCCCCTATTAAGGTGTATGTTGTTGTCTGTGTCTGGAGGGGAGGGGACAAGAAGCTCTAAAATGATGGGAACTAAATGGGTTGTTATGCGCGTCGTGTCGGCAGCACAAGGCGAGCTCACTACATTGACAGATAAATTGTAGCCAGCCATATTAACTCCCTCCGAGTGCCTCCAGCGCAATGGAATATCGGAAGCTTGCCGTGTGGACGGCTCGCATGAATATTGTATATTTGAAGATAGTATACCTTTTAAAGTTAGGTTATCCCCTGTTAAAAAGTGGTATCATTACAAATGGTAGTTTCAGCTGTTATTTTCTGTAAGGTATCAGTTTTGAGATACAAATTCAAAACATCTTTGTCTTGCACTTGCGCGTGATAGTAAGCCTGCTGACATTTAGGTTTTTCAACATCATAGTGTAACAACTTTTCTACGGGTTTGGATAGTCTATGCGTTTTAGTTTAACATACTTGATGGAGAGGAGGTCTAACTAAACTCAACTTTTAAAGTTGATTAGGCTATAGGCCTGCACTTTTTACTGATTAGGGCGAATTGATCATACCCTTCTTCTTCGGGGCCTACTTCCATAGCGTGGTCAATGTAGTAGCCCACCAATGTTGACCTACTTTAACTATTTAGGCTATTGCCCAGTGCGTGCCTTGGTTAGGTTTAGTGAGCTTATGCATTCTTGGCAAACGGCCCGATATAGGCCTATATAGCTTAGGCCTATACGAAGAAGGTTTCTCTTGTCATAGATTTTTGCCATTACGGCAGAATGTCAAATCAAATCGGTAACATATCAACGTTTAGCAGAGTAGGCCTATTTTCAGGCTGTTTGGCAATGTGTCCCTAATGATTTTACATTGCCCCAATGTCCTCGTAGCTGAAGTTCATAGTGTTTTGCATCGGATCATTCAAAAAAAAAAACATTCATTAAGAGTTCTTGCGCAAATTTCAATTCGGATAGCTTAATCTATATGGACTACAGGCTGTGGTCAGCATACTAGTCACTCTGTAGTGTAGAGCTGTCGTGTTAACTGAATCTCTATTATAGGTTAATTCACCATTCAAAAAATGTTAATATGCCGACAGTGGCTATTGAGCCCTCTGGTGGTTCTTGGGTGAAGGGCCAATTTTACATGTGATTCAGCAATTCATAATTTCTGTCAGACCAAACCTATTCTTTATCCTCCATCGCTGTTAATTGCGTTTTTAAAATAGTGTTTTAAAAAACGTTTGTGGCTTGGGCCTATGCTAATCTGTACACTGAAACAGAAGTAGATTTGATAAATTGATAACTGAGTTGAGTAATGTGATTTAAGTAGCCTAGTGTTTAGTTGGCTATACTGTAGGCTTTAATTAACTAATTAAATGACTACTGATTATATTCAACAAATCACATTACCATCAAGTTCATGAAACAACATTTATTCTTCAAAATTCAACTTCAGTGGACCTGTTGCTTAGGTGCAAAATGCAAAGATTGTCTACAACACAATAGTGTTTCTAAATGGCAACCTATTGTCTTCCGTCAGTATCTTACACCCAGAAATTTAAGATGGAGAGAAAGCACTCATGATATAACTTAAGACATACAGTACAGTACTGCATAGCTGTCTGGTTAGTTTCAGCTGTCATGGTGTGCTACAGCATGTCCCCTCCCTGACCGTCTGTTCTCGCTTCACTTTCCAGAGTTGCCTTCATGCACGATAGACATTCCATGCTTTCACATCAACGATCAACAACTCTGGCGTCCAAAATAACCCACAATGACAGGAAGTCACCCTGCTGACACAAGAACAACTTCCCGTAAACTGATGGGCACACAAAATAAAAAAAGAGAGAGAGAGAGAGGGAGAAAGGCCATGCTCTCAGTGCCCCTCCCTTTGCACACTGCCCTGGTTATGGTTATAGCAAGGAGGCAGATCCTGGATCAGGGCAGTAGAAGATGTTGCCTCTGGGAGTAGCACAAGAACAATGACTTGAGTGAAAGTGCTCAAGGTCTCCCATAAATGACTCACGTGGGAAGCGTTTGGGCGTGGAGGCAGAGGCAGCGGCAGTGCATGACATGGGCACAACATGAAAACAAAGTGCAGATCCTTGAGGCAGAACTAGGGGAAAAGGCTCAATGAAAACAGTAGACACATTCACATTGAGGGAGCGAAACAGAGACAGAGAAAACGTTTCCTTCGTGAACTAATAGGATGTTGTCAGGATGAATCAGACTACGCTGAAGAGATGGAAGTGAAGTGACTGACATGTACTGTAGGATTTCTGGGGACCTATAAATGTTGTAACATCACAGATCCATCTGTGCTGTTAGTGGCCTTACAGGGAGTTGCGGTCAGGCACAGTTCTTACTTTATGATCTGCTGCACGGTCACTGTCTCTGTTCTGCAATAGTGTTTATAGTATTGAGACTCCAGGCCATGCTGGCCTGCCTGTGTGGCTATTAGATAGATTAGTGTTTCACATGCAGTGCCTCTCAAATGTAATCCTCATGACCTTCCTGGATTGGTCATTTGGTATTACCGCATAAGAGTCTAAGAAAAGGAGACAGACTACAGTACAAGCACTGGTATAACATTGCATTTTCTTAAGAAGATGTCAAGCACTGTACACAATGTATACATGTTTGTATACTATATGTATTCTATACATATATAATGAATCTGGAACTCAAATAAGAATCTGATTTAAGTAAATAATAATAATAACATTTAGCCAATAAGCATAACCTCAAATGAGTCTTTAAGTATAACACAGCTTTAGGCGAATCCCTAAATTTTGTTCAAATTGATCTTTTTATAAAACGGGCATAAATGACCTTATTAGTGTGCTTTGAGATTGTCAATTCCTCAGTATAAACAAAAGATGGAGATGAGCATTACTCTTAACATAGGCTTACATTAATGGGCTGCAACAGCACTTTACTGAAGTGCTGACAAGTGATTTCCTTGTCACTTTGTGGATAAATGCTCACTGAAAGTATTACTGTATTAGTAAGAGATGTGATGTTCATTTTTAATCCGACATTAACCTCATGATGACCTTCAAAATGGCCAGTGTCTCAGTTAGACTACATATGTACAGAAGTGGAATTAATTGATGTCTGCTGATTTGATCTGGCGATCTGGCATTATATCTTATCCTCTCTTTTCATGCACCCCCCACCCCCTAACACACACATCACCACCACCACCACCATGAAAATACTTCATTACCATTTCCCCAAAATCTAACCCACATAATCCAAACTATTGCACCATGGGTGGGTCAACATGGGCCTACATTAAATACTAGATCTAAGTAGATTAAGAGGTTTAATTCTTGATTAAAAACCCCAGACTAGAAGATAAGGAGGAAAAAAAACAGCCATCCTCTGTGGTGCTTTTAAAATGTCAGCCTTCAAGAGGGAACATCAATCAAAGCCTTTCCCTCTTGCTCTGTCACTGACATATTTGGATGCACACACACACACACACACACACACACACACACACACACACACACACACAAGGTTCATATCAAATGAGTCACTGAAATAATGTTTAAAGTGTTGAGTTGACTATTCAGGCTACAATGAAGAAAAGTTTAAAATTCATGACAAGGCAACACCCAGCTACAGAGAATCAACCTCCGATGAAATATTAAAACAGACACAGACATCGGTGTCTAATCAGAGTGACTCTGAGAGAGGATAGTCTTGCATCACTCAACCATTGAAAACCTAACAAAAGGAGGGAAAAAAAACAGAAAAGGTCAAGGAAACTTCTCCATCTTGTGGTCATGTTGTTTCACTGCGATCATGTATGGATTGCCACAACCTTTAAAAAATTCTAGAGCCATCACATTTCCTGTAAAATATATCTGTATATATATATATAATTTTTTTTGTTTGTGTGTGTGTGTGTGTGTGTGTGTGTGTGTGTGTGTGTGTGTGTGTGTGTTTACACATGCAGAGCAAGTTTGCTGTGAACTGTGGGTGGTGGAGGACAGAAGGGGAATTGTTGAGACGCAAACCCCTCAGACCACAGCTTAATCACTGCCAACAAATATTTACTGAGCTCAAGATTACCCAAAACACAGACCACATTTTCACAGCCCCACATACCCAAGCTAAACCCCACTTCAGACAACATGTGTGTGTGTAGAGCCTGACCCATTCATGTTCCTGAAAAATTTCGCACATTTTCACTATAACAAAAACCCATTGCAGTAAGAACTGAGCGTGTCTCGAAAAACCCAACCTGATTAATACTCGGAGAGCCTGTGTGAGAAGTGTGATATTCTGATACACAAGGCTGAAGAAGTTATGTAAACACGCAAAGTGCATATTAAATGAGCTTACCAATGTTATGCAATGTCTGTGGGGACTGCAACACTGAGAGGAGCTGGTATAACAGCAGGACAAAGAACATGACTCCAGACTATGCTGCGATGAGGACTTAAAGGGGACATGCTGTTCTGAATCAGAGGTTTCAGTGTGTACTCTGCTCTCGCAGAAAACAGATCAGATGTTGAGCGAGCACTTAATTCTCCTTTGTGCCACAATTGTCCAACCACAGTCGTTAAAATCACATTTCCGTTTTCAGTCCCAGAGCTGAAGTAAATTGATGTAGTGTTCATCCGCTCATCTTGTGTTTTAGTTGAGTTTTATGCAAATTGCTGAAAGAAAATGGTACGTAATTAAATGGCAACAAATCTGACAAAAGTAGTCTAGTGTAAGACTGTATCATCCACAGTATATCAAATCATTACTTTACCCATAACTGTTGATTCGAATTTCATCAGCCATTTTTGTCTAATTGAAATGGCATAAATTGCTGCAATTTTTTTTATTATTTATTTCAGTCTTCATTATTTTTATTTTATTTTGTGACTGAGAAAAGCTATTCTACGATGGAGTGGAAAAGGTTCTGTTAATTGATTATTTTAAATGCAATGTATTTGTTTGCACCACAGAGGGCAGCACGACATCACTTACTAACCTTAAGGATTATGGGCATTTCACCCACTTGTTTTACAGATCACTACTCTCAGAATTGTGTGTGTGTGTGTGTGTGTGTGTGTGTGTGTGTGTGTGTGTGTGTGTGTGTGTGTGTGTGTGTGTGTGTTACACAATCACATGAGTACTTCTTAGGAATTCCTAAACTGGAGTCAAAAGAAATGGAAATGTTTATGATTAGCCTACTTTAAGCCAACAGATTAACTCCATAAAAAAGTAACATTTTTGGACAAATCATTCACATAATTCATTTAGTGATGATAAACACATTATTATGTGCCTTTGATGATCCTCACAATACTCACAGATAACCATTAAGAATGAAATGTATATTGTTAAAATACATTCATACCAAACATTAAATCCCTGGCTCTACAGAAAATCCATTTTTTGTCTTATCAAAACATGTTACAGACTAGAGATTTAAATAATATGTTGGCCTACAAACTCAATTCCAGTCATTTGGAAACAAGAGGAAGGAGTCACAGGAAAACACTCACAGTCTCTCGTTACATATTCATACTCACAGGCTCTCTGCCACCCAGAGGAAGCAGCCATAACTAAGCATATCATTTGCATAGCACCGCGTCCACCCAGGGAAGGTCCTGAATTTCTAATCATGCCATGGGCTTGTCATCTTTTAATCATTTAATGGCTTGACTTTGGGGGTTAGGTGAGAAATGAATAGGTGGCGGATAGGGTGTTTCAGAAAGACTTGAATGTGATGAGGAAAATTAAATCAAAGATCATGATGTGCTAGTTTCTATTAGTGGGTGTAATTTATGGAGATGAATAAACATCATATTCTTTATGTTATGACAGAGGCTTGTTTTAGTGTTTTCATATTTTAGCCAAAGTGTCTTTCCCAGTGTGGAGACCTACATACAGTATGATTAATACTGGAAGATACTGTGGAAACAGTCAGTTCTTTACTGTGTTTCATATGGAAAAATTACAGTAGTCAGTCAAAAAAATTTAAATGTTTCATCAGGTTGTTTGTCTTTCTCCTTTCACAGGCCACAGTCTTGCAACATATTTTTACCTCCGCCAAGGAGGTTATGTTTTCGCCGGCGTGTGTGTGTGTGTGTGTGTGTGTGTCTGTGTACAACATAACTCCAAAAGTACTGCACGGATTTGGATTAAATTTTCGGACAACGCGTGTATTCGGACAAGGAAGAACTGATTCGATTGTGGTGGCGATCGGTGATCCAGAACCCCATCTGTGACCTCATTGCCTTGGCAGAGGTCTGCAGTCTCTGAACACTTTTCTAGTTTATAACATATTCTTATATGTTACTTATTCTCTTCAGAAGCCACTCTTGTAAACGTTGTTCTCTCTCTGTTGTTTTGTGCCATGTCTTCAGCCAGGGCCAGTTCTAGCCAAGTGACAAACTGAGGGACACCAGGTGCATGTCATCCACACAAACAAGGTAAAGGGCGTGAAATTGCAGATGCAGGAGAATAACACAACAACATTGACAAGTCATCTGATAAAGTAATAATGACACAGTTACTGACAAGGCATGAACCGTTATCAATATGTAACTACTGATGAGTATAGAGCCTATTCCTTTCGATTATGGCTGTGGAACCCTGGCCCTATAAAGTGAAGCATAATTTGAACCAATCCACACACTCTTAGTCAATCAACCTGGTATCAGAACCATGGCTAAAGGGTCTTTGGTATTTATTGCCCTCAATGGTGCCTTCCAGGCAGCGCTGCCTTCAAGGCACTACTCCACTCAGTTTAGGGTTAGGATGAGGGTTGAGGGGGTTATGGTTAGGAATAGGGTAAGGGTAGTGCCTTTTAGGCTGTGCTGCCTGGAAGGTGCCGTTGGGGGCAAAAAACACCATTGAGCTGGCTAAAGGATGTATTGAGATTAACTGTAGTCGATAGCCTAGAAATCTAGACGTACCTTAGCGGCGGCAAATGCATTTCAATGATATAGGATGGCCTGCCAGGCTATGTGGTCGACTCAGCTCAAACAAAACCAAACTTCTGTCAGAGCTGTGCCCACAGACCACATCTTGGGGGGAAAGAAAAGCTCATTACGAAAGTGAATTTAGATATGCATGAGAGTGTCTCTGATGGCCCCTGCTGTCTTCTCCACTTGCCCAGCAAGATGTAATTGAGGCCAGCTAATTTAACTATTCATGACATGCATATTTCATGTCCTTTGACATTCCTATTTCTGGGATCCTGTGTTTATCGTTACATAAACTGAGGACATTTCAATGAGCAGAACAAATGACTTGGGTGAATGACACAGCTCATTTTGATGAGCATGGGCAATAGCTTCACCAGTGTTTTTCTCCTACTGTGAAGAGCTCATTAATCAGATACAACAAGTTACACAGACATACACACACATACACACACACACACACACACACACACACATACACACTCACACACACACACACACACACACACACACACTAGTCCCACAGCACACCTTAAACGTGTATGTGGTAAGTTCCTCTGAGTCTTCAGACTCTTGTCATAGCCGCATTAAATGCACATTTCTGCAGTGTAACCTGCAGTGTAACCTTGTCATCGCTGCATTAAATTCACATTTCTGCAGTGTAACCTTGTCATCGCTGCATTAAATGCACATTTCTGCAGTGTAACCTACAGGACTTTTTTCCAGTGTTGCTATATTGTCTCCTCCTCCCTAAGAATAGAGTAGAAGCCTTGGCTTATACCAGTCAGACAGAGACAGAGCCTGAGGCGAGTCCCATAGTCTGGCTTCAGGTTGTGATTTAACAAGGAAAATCATTTGCATTTAAAGGGAAAGTGGCATGATTACTTTCTGTGTGTGTGCCTACCATGGCTGATGACGAGCCTGCTAGAGGAAGACTGTTGAATGTCATGGACTCAAAGTTTAGTTCATGGTGATCATTCACAGCAAACCGCACTATGAAGAGACGTATAGAAATGTCTAAATTTGAACCATGTCAAAGGTTAATCAGGGTCTGATTACATTGTAAGCGCATCTTGCAAATGGCCCTATATGCATGGCGATCACCTCATCAACTGATTTGATATCAGTGTTGCATTGTCAAAACATAAAGTACCTAGATTATGGAGACCTCTATTGTCAATTGAAATGGTGAGGGATCATCATGATCATGCCCAAGTTGGGGTGTGTGGTTGAAGGAGGGGCCTCAAATGGCTGCTTGGGAAGAGGAAGCAATCACACTGACAAGAGCTGCTTCCACAGGGATGTATCTCCTGATGGACCAGAGCAGGTGTTTCAGATGAGAAGCCAAAGGTCAAACTGAAGCTTTGGAACAAAGGAAGATGATAATGACAATGTGAAGCCATGGAAATCTGGAGAAAAAGGTAGGCTACAGTTGCAGTGGCATGGTCCTGTGTGTGGACCAGAGCAAACCAAAATACCTTGATCACCACCTGGAATCCTGTTTATGGAT
>JAODXP020000199.1:0-2500 GCA_027497455.2 Sardinella longiceps | reverse complement strand
TGGGATATTATTAAAATGTCACTTGTTGTTAGTACACTGGTGGGATAGATCATATAATTGTTTTGCTCATCACTGTTTTTTTCCAAGTCAGACTACTCGCACTGTGTATATATGTGTGTGTGTGTGTGTGTGTGTGTGTGTGTGTGTGTGTGTGTGTGTGTGTGTGTGCGTGTGTGTGTATGTGTGTCCGTGTGTGTGTGTGTGTGTGTGTGTGTGTGTGTGTGTGTGTGTGTGTGTGTGTGTGCGTGCTTGTGTGTGCATGTGTGTGTCTTGTGTATGTATCATGAGTGTGTTGTGCACAGAGGCTGAATTGAAAGCTTCACTGTCATATGTGACAGGTAAATAAAAGTAAAGACCAGGTAGTGAAGAAGACAAAGGCCTCTGCTCTGTCCATGATATTGATGTGTCTTTGCTGTAGCTGTCGATATCCTAATACCTCAGATCTCACCACTCCATGTTTAGGAGTGATGCTGATCCTCTGCCTTGTCTTGGGTCAGTGTTCCTCTCCACCACCACACTTACACTGTAAGTTGTGCCTATAGAATACCAATGGGGATTTGTGCTTCCCCGGAACGGTAGAGTTGAAAAAGAAACTGGATGCTCCATTGATCCCAACCATTAGTTAGTTAGTCTGTCCGAGCCCTGGGGATTTTTTTTTTTTTTTTTTTTTTTTGTCAGGAGCTGCTTTTTTCCGCATGGCTTCACTCCTGAGAGGCATCTTAGGGTCTTGGCAACCGAGATGGAACTCTCCTCTTCCTCCCTCAATTCCCCTAATGCACAAAGTGGTTTGTGCACATGACCTTGGTGTTCAGAAATCATTAAAGAGAACACACACAGAAGTTGAGATTAAAGAGAGAGGGAGAGAGAGAGGGAGAGAGAGAGAGAGAAGTGGCGAAAGAGAGAGTGGGTGAAAAGAGTGGTACAATGGAGTTCTGACACAATGGTGCTGGCTGATAGAAAGTGGGTGGTGATTTGTGACAATTGAACCCCATCCTCTCCCACTCCCTATACACACCCAGCACCCCCCACCCCCATTCCCTCCTGAGGAAGAGGCACAGCGGGGACACCCATCACAACTCTTGCCCACCCACCTGACGTTTTCTCATTGAGATGCTTCTCAGTTCTAGTCATGCACAGCGCTCCGCCTTGGCAGCCTCCCGTTGTGCAGTGAACCGGAGGCGGCGTTCTCAGATGAGACACATTAGAAAGGGGAGAGACGTGCACACCTTGCCTGTCAGCAGAAATCCAGCAGTTAAGGTGTCAGGGATCAATATTTTCTTTACAAAGTAAATGAAAGGTTTGACACCAGTGGATATTTCGTTGTTACAGAGGACGAATGTTGAGGGACTTAAACAAGGTGAACTGTACTTGCTTAGAAAGTTCTGGAACTCTAAAACTTTTCAGGCTGAATTTATGAGAGAGTTAAAGGGGTCTGCACACTGGCTCCGTCCGATTCCAACCTTCAATGACAGCTCAGACCTTTTAGTGGACGCAGGGGTCAGTGAAGGACCAAGCCATGGACATTCTCATTAAATGTGCAAGAGAGCAAAGTATCATGTACTCTGTCACTAACACAGAAATGAATAGCCTAGCTGAGTGCCTAGTGACAGGGGCAGTAGAGGAAAAGTAAGCTGGCCCTTTGTGTATTTTCCTGTATAAGTTTATCTCTGCCATAGCTCTTGTCAAAGTGAAGTAGAAGGTCTGGAAATCACACAGTGAAAATCCCTTTTGCATACATCTCCATACATCCATCTACTGTACTGTAAATCAACACGAGATGGCAATCTACAGTATGTCTGATATTTGCTGATTTTGTCTCAGGATCACTTTTGTATTCTCAAGCCTGACAAATGGTGCTGAAATTCTAATATAAATATCCTCTGATAGCGTGGCATGATTTATGGGAGGAGATCGTCAACACAGGAAAGTAATTTCCTTAACCATGACACCTCTCTCAGGATGTGTAATAATAACCTGCTTCTATCCGACCATAAGCATGCATGGAGTGCATTTCTTAGCAGTATAACATCTCCATCCCAGCCTTGAGATACTGTACTTATAAACTGGTGAATAAATTTGTGAAGGCCTTGCCTACGAGATCAAGAGAGCAGGATGTAGGCTGCCTCGGCAACAGATGGTTATCATCAACACAGCACCTGTGGATATTAAATAAATCAGCTAATAGATGCAGGAGAAGGAGCTGGAAGGAGTGTTATTGCAGCCGGTACAACACTTAATGTATGAGAGCTGAGGCATAAAAATTTTGTCAGCTAAGTTCAGGTAGGGGGAAATTAAGAAGATAAAGTATACTGAGTGAACCTGAAAAAAGACCCCTTTGAATACATTCTAGGTTTACAATGCATTCTAAACAGATTATCATATTATTGTATATAAAATACATATTATTGTATCTTTATGAATAAATATTTAAAATAATTAAAACAGAACATTCCATGACAGATGTGTGGAACACATTGTTGTTCCATTTCAAACCACCAAT
>JAODXP020000198.1:0-15473 GCA_027497455.2 Sardinella longiceps | reverse complement strand
TTTTCCACTGTTACAATGGGCTGCGCTCTGATTCGCTGCTGAAGCTCGACGTTGTAAAGCACATGGACGAATATTTACATTAGTTTTACTTGCGAATTGCGAGGTACGGAAAAAAAAAACTTGGAATATTATCATGAAACCGAGAAAGAGGATATCTGCACCAACCTAGCTTGCAGATTGTAAACGGCCACTTTGCAAAGGTAAGCTTACTACATAGTCAGGATGTCACAGTAGCCAACATAATCAGATAGCCTACTTATTGCAAGAGTAGCCAACTGTTAGCCTACATCCACAGTCAGATTACACTTACCAAGACTGTTGAATTCGCCAAGTTGACAAGTTGCCTGTTACCATTTCATGGATATTCCTTCTTTTTCGCGAGTATTTCAATAGGCTAGTGACAATGGGCCCAAAATTTTGAGAGACCCCTACCCATGGTAGAACAAAACCCAACCATGTTTTTCTTCATCTTTAAGGTCTCCCATATATGAAATGGATTCTTGGACAAAAATATTTTGCTGCAAAGATGGTTAAATTCATAGATATTGTCATGTACCCCATAGCTAAAAAAAACAACAAAAATGGACCCTTGCCAAATGGGACTTAAGACATATAAACTGATACAGAATCTTAATACAAGCTCTGAGACCTTTGAAACTTGGCATGTATGTAGCCAAGAAGTTGCTGTACCTTCTAGAAAAATCTGTGTGTGAATATCTTGAAGTATGCCATGTTTAGAGCCCTAAGAACACAAACCTAAAATAGGCGGACATGGAAAAAATTGGACACCTTTGCAGAATGTTTTTGTTTAGTTTGTGTTTGCTTTGGCAGGGAATGTCATAGAAACACATGGTATGGCTTGTTGGAAAGGTGGGGTTGTGCTGAATCCAGCAATACCCAATATGTAAATGTACCATGTACAATCAGGGTGCTACCTTCCTCAATGTATGAGGCGTCCCAAATTAAGGAAAATGATGCATTGATATAAATAGGTCTCCAGTCCAAAGTCCATGGTCAGTGCTGACAAGGCTGTTGACAATTTCATTGGTATAGTACATTACATGAGCTAGCAGTCAGAATTTCATAATAATACATTTCATATGACAAACTCTAAAAATAAAAACAAAACATTAAAATTGAAAGATATTCAGGTAAGGTATAAGAAGGTCATGGGCAAGACAGGCTTCCTTTTAGGAGTGCACCTCCCATCAAGCCATTAAAAAAATGGTCTGATAAGGTTGGATATATACTTAAATATTTCTTACCCTTTCTTCAGACATCCCCTTAAACCCCCTCTCAGAGTACAGGAATGAGAGAAGAGGGGGAGGGACAAACGTCTATTGGGTTTGATAGACAAATCATATGCTTATGATTTTTTTTATGTTGTTTTTCTGGCCTCTTCGTTCCACAGGTGATTAACGAATTTTAGTGTAGTGTATGTCTACAATAGCCATGTTGTGTATGGTGTAAATTGAGGTCATTTTAAGCAATATAAAAAGTATTCCAGGAAGGCATCACATAACCCACCTTTAGCATAGGTGGGAACTCGAGACATACAGTACCCTAGTGATAGTAAATTTATTTCCTCAGTAGATATGTCTAGCTATCAGCCATAGGGAACCACTGTATTCAGACATTGCCTGTGTCTATCCAATTATGTGGACAGGGAGTTGGGCTTAGCGTTGTTTGAATCGGCTTGATCGTTGCTTGGATTGGTCGTATTTATAGCCATACAAAACGCCTTCTATGGCTCTTGAAAGCTCACGGCCAGACAATATATTTTATGAATAGTCAGGCTTGTCAGGCTACAAGAGGTATTTTGATCTGTCTGTTAATCCTGCCTTATGTTAGTTGGAATGATATGAAATTGACCACGCTGAGATGCATAACATAAGACCTCATAGCTCACTGGTAGATCCTGACACCAGGTCAGTCAGCCTGAAGCAGCCAGATTTCAGTCGAGGCCCCAGCCATGCTCTGCCTGCAAACCAGTCTCAGAGAATCTTAAATCCAAGTTACTTTGGTGCCAGTCAGCAACTCAAATTGTCAATGGAAAGCCAGACCATTATTAACCTAATTTGCCAGGTTATTAGCTTTGGAACTAGACTGTATACTGCAATATTCAGTCCTTCTGTCTCACTAGGGGTAACCAATTATGAGCTAGTTGGCAGTTGGCAATCAAACCATTCTCCTGGCAGGGATATGACTCCTGTCACATTCCCTAGTAGCCCTGCTATACTGTTAAGCGACCTTGAGCATCATGAAAGGCACTATATAAAACGAAGTTATTATTATTATTATTATTATTATTATTATTATTATTATTATTATTATTATTATTATTATTATCATCATCATCATCATACAGCACTAGGGTGTCCACAGCCCAAAGCCCAAGCCTAACAGATATTCAGCACTAGGGTTTCTAATGCCCAAAGCCCCGCCTATCAGTTATTCAGCACTAGGGTATCCACTACCCAAATCCCAGCCTATCAGCTGTCCAGCACTAGTGCGTCCAAAACCCAAGCCAATGAGCTATGTAGCACTAGAGTGTTCACTGCCCAGAGCCCAAGTCCATAAGCTATCCAGCACTAGGGTGTCCACAGCCCAAAGCTCAAGCCTATCAGTTATCCAACACTAGGGTTTCCACTGTCCAAACCCAAGGCTATCAGCTATTCAGGACTAGGGTGTCTACTACCCAAAGTCAAGCCTGTCACCTATCCAGCAATAGAGTGTCCGCTGCCCAGAGCACAAGTTAATAAGCTATCCAGCACTAGGGTGTCCACTGTCCAAAGCCCAAGCCTATCAGCAAGAAAGGACTAGGGTTTCTACTGCCCAAAACCCAAGCCTATCAGCTATCCCCGGCACTAGGGTTTCCATTACCCAAAGCCCAAGCAGCTATCCAGCACACTGCCCAAAACCCAAGCCTATCAGATGGCAGGGACTAGGGTTCCCACTGCCCAAAGGCCAATCAGCTAGCCAGCAGTAGGGTGTCCACTATTCAAAGCCCAGGCCTAGCAGCTATCCAGCACTAAAGTGTCCACTGCCAAAGCCCAAGTCTATCAGCTATGCCCAGCACAAGGCTGTCCACTGCCTAAAGCCCAGGCCTGTCAGTCATCCAGCACTATAGGGTGTCCAATGTCCAAAGGCCAAGTCTATCTCAGCACAAGGGTCCCACTGCACCCAGGCTATTGGTTTCTAGCACTATAGGGTGTCCACTCGCCCAAGTCTGCCCACACACTATTCTAACCCAGCATCTCATCTACTTTGGAGACCAATGCTGAGTGGTCAACAGAGGATGAGTGGATGTCTGAAGGTGACTGAGTGTGACTGGTCATTGAAAAGAGTGGCAGACTGATGACCATGGCAGATGGTGGATCAAGGGCCAGGAGATGTGGGCCATAAATGTGGAGAAAAGGCCTGTGATGTACAATACACAGTGCATACAAAGTAGCCTACTGCATTTTTACAGACATGCAATATTTTATGCACAAATATTCAAGTAGTCTAGTAATGGACTGATGTAATTAGGTGGTTTTAAATCCAACTTGCAATGCTTGTTTAAGCTATGTGAATAACAATTTCTATGAATGGAAACACTATAATTATTTCTATGAATGGATCTGCCCTCTGATGCAAATATAATCTAATTTGCTTAAGTGGTGTTTGATATTTAATGCAAACATGAAATGTGGATGGGTAAGTTGGATGGAAAACTGCTTATTGCCATACTATAGACCTACCATACTATTCCACACCCCTGCCCCCATACTTGATGACCCCTGTTATATAGTAAAAGGCGTTATATGACATCATTTATGAACGTATCCTAAATGCAGAGCAGTACTTTACTTTGCTGTAATTTTCTTTGCCAATTTGTGAACATTCTTCTTAGCACTGACCGTGGACATGACTGGAGACTTGATTATGGATTCAGCACAACCCCACCAATGATTGGATATTTCTATCAAACCCAGCTGGCGTTTGTCCCTCCTCCTCCTCTGATGTACAGGAACAAATTTTTAAATCTACATCCAGTCTTGTCAGTACTTTAGACTTACCCTGGCGGTGGCAAATTGATATGCTCAACAGGTACGTCTAGCTATCAGCCATAGGGAACCATTGTATCAGAAATTGGCAGTGTCTACCCAATCATATGGATAGGGAGTCATTGGGTGGGCTTAGTGTTGTTTGGTCAGATTGGTTGTAGCTAGAGCCATACAAAGAGCTTTCTGGCTTTGGTCATAGCCGGTCATAGCACTTTCCTATTGAATGCGGCATTTTGAAAGATTCCGCCTCTAGGCTCTATCCATCATGGTCAGACTATACATTCTATGTTGTATTCTGGCTTGTTTGACTATTGTCAGATCAAAATGGTTTGATTGGGAGGTGCGCTTAAGCATGTCCTGTCCACGATCTAATGTCTTTGAATTTCAATTTGTCTCCATATTTTCTCATATGAAATGTATTATTATGAAATGTAGCTGATCCTAAATATAGACTAGTACTTAACTCATGTAATGTACTTATACCAATGAAATTGTCAACAGCCTTGTCAGCACTGACCATGGACTTTGGACTGGAGACCTATTTATATCAATGCATCATTTTCCTTAATTTGGGACGCCTCATACATTGAGGAAGGTAGCACCCTGATTGTACATGGTACATTTACATATTGGGTATTGCTGGATTCAGCACAACCTCACCTTTCCAACAAGCCATACCATGTGTTTCTATGACATTCCCTGCCAAAGCAAACACAAACTAAACAAAAACATTCTGCAAAGGTGTCCAATTTTTCCATGTCCGCCTATTTTAGGTTTGTGTTCTTAGGGCTCTAAACATGGCATACTTCAAGATATTCACACACAGGTTTTTCCAGAGGGTACAGCAACTTCTTGGCTACATACATGCCAAGTTTCAAAGGTCTCAGAGCTTGTATTAAGATTCTGTATCAGTTTATGTGTCTTAAGTCCCATTCGGCAAGGGTCCATTTTTGTTCTTTTTTAGCTATGGGGTGTATGACAATATCTATGAATTTAACCATCTTTGCAGCAAAATATTTTTGTCCAAGAATCCATTTCATATATGGGAGACCTTAAGGATGAAGAAAAACATGGTTGGGTTTTGTTCTACCACGGGTAGGGGTATCTCGAAAACTAAAGCACTTTTTCAGGGTTTGTCACTAGACTACAAGGGGCGGGCTTTAGTCAAATACAGGAGAGCATGGATTGGGCGATAATTCTCCTCAGTCAGCCAATGGCTGTAACGTTGTCTATACTACGTAGCGCTGACCATGGATTCAAACTGACCTAATTTCTTTGCATATTTCTTTTAATGGGCTATTGCCTATTAGTGAAGACAGTATTACATTTTCACATGCACTGTGTAACTTGAGGTCATATAGAACTATTCTATACCAAAAGCAACAGGTAGCCTAAAAATGGCTTTGTGTGGCGGGGCACCTTTAAAGGTTGAAATAAGTCTGATAAACTTTATAAATGACTTCACTCATAAAGTATTGCAGTGTCAGAAGCTTTGGTTCTTTTTGTTTGATGTTTTTTCGTAATTTCATTTATTTTATGTCTTGTCTTGTCATAACATGTCCTTATTCGTCTTTTTGAAAATATTAGCTACATGTACATATTTTTTTTTTTAAATGTCTTCGTCGAGTATATTTAGTTTTATTGTCAATTGGATACGGGATGTTCTGCCGGCCAACGGAAAACATCGGGCAAATGAGGAAAAGGCTGCTACAGGCTGTTACATTTCCATCTGCAAAGAGGAGAGAGAGAGACAGAGAGAGATTGATTGACTGAACATCACGGGAGCCACCGTTTCAGGTCAGCCAACAACGAGCATGAAACATCGGATCTGATCTGTCAACATCGACAGTTGAGAAAGTGCCATTTCGGACTGTTTTGGCTTGAAACGTCTTCGGTAACGTTGCCATTGAGTTTCAGTTTGCTGCTGACCTGCTGGATGGTTCATATAGCCTGCTGTCTGCCTCCCCTTCCCTGAAGCCATGATTGCACCATAGCCTGCCTCATTACCTCCCACGGACTGATTGACACTTTTATGTTTTGTCTATTCTTTTGTGTTTGTCTACGTCTAAGCGCTTTGAGTGTCCTTTTGGTCGATAAATGCGCTATATAAATAAAATTTACTTACTTACTTACTTCTATACCCTAATGTAAACTTCTCTCATGTAATCATTGTTGTCATAACCAGTTACCATTATGAAGAGGTTAAGAATTGTAAGCATCATAATTCACTTATGGGAACATGAAACATTGTAATACTGGGGAACATGAAACATTGTAATACTTTGAATGAATTATATCTAATAAATGAATAGTAAATGCCCAATGCAGATGAACACTCTTTGTGCTTCATGACGCTTCAAATAGTAGTGGCTCATGATACAATTATAATGCCTTATTACAGTCATGAGCATAAGCAGTTATGTCTCATGCTATGTCGTAAGGTGTTATGAATGCATTTTTTACACTAGTGATGATATGCATGTGACAAATAAAAACTCCCTGTATCCTTGTATGAATTCATATCATGCTTTATGAATGGGTTTTTGGTTGGGTTGCTTTAAAAAAAAAAAAAAACATTAACAAACCCTGTGCAACTATTTTTACCTTAATTTACCTGAACAGGATGAGTCATTGTGATGCTTTTATAACACTCGATCCAACTAGTGCATCTGTGTGAAGTTTCAGCTGGCGAGCCACAACCTCCTGTCACAGAGCTGTAGGGGCAGCTTTGTAGAGATAAATGTGAGCACAAACAAAGACAAGGAATTGCCGATCCTGCATAGGAAACTTTTAAAAAGCAAGATAAGCTTATAGATGCATGAAATGCATGTATATGTTTGTGTATAAGTTCATAGTTCTTCCTATTTTACTTTCCATTTGCAGGAGGCATTATGTTTTCATGAGGATGCAAAAAAATACATAACCTTCTCCTTCCCCTCCAATGTCCCCACAGAATTTAATCACTGATGTGCATATCACATTGAAAAGGAAAAAAAAAACTATACATAGTGTTTTTACACATACACACACACACTCACACACAGAGACACACACATGTGAGTGAGTCTTGAGGGGAGAAATTGTACTTTGGTGATGAATCTTTCCCATCTTGACTTGAAAAGCTCTCTCTCCTCTCAGGGTGAGAGACGATCATCCCAAACCTCCTGCATGGCTGAGGGAAGGGGATAAGCGGCAAAAGCCCTGGGCACGCGCCATTGAATTGCAGAAAAGACGAGGGAATGAGATGGAGCACGAGTGGGAGAGGAGGCAGGGGGTGTAATTGTAGTTTAAATGTGTGTTTTTGTCAGTGGTGGGGGGAATAGGTTATTATATGCCTCCAGGGACCTTGAAGAGAATGCCTGTGGATGTTCTGAAGAGCCTACCACTCGCCCCATGCCGCCCGTGCCACCTAGGATGAGACAAATAGAAGCACGATGGGACGCCGCTGTAAATACCAACCCAGAGTACTCGCTTCATGTTTAAAAAGTGCCTCTCTACCCCCTATCCGAACAGGCGAATGAATACAAGAACATCTGCTCCAGGCTCTATTCTCTGCCATCATTCACAGTGTAATCCCCAAGAAGGAAACCTACCTCCATCAGTGCCTGTTGATAAAGCACTTTTCTTTTATTTAATGGGTCATTAACCAGGTCAAAGAAAAGGTCTGGATACTAAGACATATCCGTTGTTTTTGTTATATCAGATTCAACAAGTGGCTATATGAACCCATTCTACAAATACTGTCTTAGTTCTGCCTTGTTTTTTTTGTTGTTTTTTTTTTTTCATTAAGAAGGAGATTAATTTTTTCACATAATTCAGATTACTACCATTTTCCTCTAAACTTCTTCAGCAGCCATCATCCTCTCTGACTACCCACAGAGCACAAGGATAATTGGATATAATATAAAAGAACACAAGTAAGTCACATATTTGTTTCACGCAGGGCACATCTGCTCCCTCTCGATAATAGGAAATCTATTTCATCGCAAGAATAAAAGATGGCCACAGATGTGTGTTCAAGGTGCCTCTGTCAGCCTCCATTTATTTGAGCGAATGAATACACATATGGAGAAAACAAAGCATGCACAGGAATGTATGAACACAATGATTGTCTCATTTTCTCAGGTCCGCAGGGCCTGTGAAGGGGGGGAGGGGGTATGAGGTGAGTTGCCGAACTAACTGGCTGGCTAACACCCGCTTACTATCACCCCTTCACCACTCCAACTTTTTTGAAACACTTCATTAAGCCGGGTGACCGAGTCTCAGCTGTCCTTCACATTGTAAAAGCAAACAAACAAGGCAACGCTGCCTGCTGTGAGGTCGAGCCATTTGTTCCACTTGTCCGGCTGATGGATTCAGTTTTAGAAAATCCGCCTTTATTTAGCCAGCACCTAATTGTGGAGGGAAGGGAAAGGGAGTGGGGGAAAGGGAGGGGGGGGGAGCACACATCCATGAAGTACTTTAACAACCTCTCTCTTTCTCCCTCTCTCTTTCTCTATCCCTCTGTCATTCTTGTCTTCTTCACAGGCCATGTGTCCTGCATGATGGTTCAGCTCATTTGATGCAGGGGGTGGGGGAGCATGGACGCCCAGCTGGGAGGTCCGCGGCTCTAATAGTGGAATCGGATTAGAAGGCCTCCCCCAGCGTGCTCCATGCACCCATGTGTGAAAGCTCTGACTGTCATCAATATTGAGGCGGCAGCACGGGGAGATCCATCAGCAAATCCGATTGCACACTGAGAATTGTGAGGTCCCAGTAGAAACAGGACACAGTGAGGGGAGGGTCCCCCTCTTTCCCTCTCTCTCTCTCTCTCTCTCTCTCTCTCTCTCTCTCTCTCTCTCTCTCTCTCTCTCTTTGCATTATACTGTTCCCTGCGCAAGCATTCTCCATCATGTCAATGTAATGTACCACACAGAGGCAATCATACGGCCCCCAAGCCCCGCAATGACTGCTTAGTGGAGAATCATCTCTACCATGCAGCAAGTGTGTGCCAGTCAATATGATTTCTTCCTACTCGGTATGTTGCAAAAGTCTTCATCATATTCACCCCCCCCCCTGGGGGGTGGGATAGCGCTGTTTGACATTTTGGATGTGTCCAGGATTTCTTCCAGGCCACTTCTACAGTCCAATTTTGCTTTTTTTCCCCCCATAGCATTGCATCTGTTTATGTCACTTTAATTTATATTCAAGGAGATGTTTCAAAATTTAACAAAACTGGACATGTTATTATTATAAATGTGACTTCACGCACTGAATGTGTATAGCTGTTCTCTCAAGCCTTAAAACAAGCAGCATGCATAGAGTGTTTGAGAAATGGTCAAGGGGGGTCATGTGTTTTTCACCTAAAGTGCTGACAGGAAGCAGGGGCGGGTATTACTGTGTGATTGATTAGCAGGATGGCCTGCCCGAGGGGCTGACACAGCGCCGGGTCAGATGAGAATGTTCTGGTCCAAGATCAGCACCACCACTATCGCGTGCATGCGGACGTGAACGTTACAGCCGACGGGCGAAGTCAACCAACCACTTCGACAAGGACAAAAGCACTTTTTAGTCAGGGAGTGCCCTTGGAATGTCGCATGGTGGCAACAGCACAATTACGTGTATCATTTCTTGGAAACAAATGACTAATGGTGCACATGATGTTTGTTGACTTGCATGGGACGACTTGCATTTATTGCAGTCAGTACAGAGAAGGAGAGGGATTAATTGTTTGGAGATCAGCACTGTTGAAAATCACTCCTCTGCGCTGTGACATTTTCTTATTTTTATTTATTTTATTTTTTTATAAGAAAAAAAAAAAAGATTAATCAGTGCTGGTTGTTGTTACAACATGCTATTCTTTATCCAGCACAATCACAGACAATCAGTGCTTCCTGATTGTGACTTGTGGTTGTTTTCTTTCTGGCACATACAGGCACAGATATAATTTGATCCACCTTTGCATATTTATAGCTGTTCTGAATGTTCTGGTTGGGTCTCTCCTGTGTTGACAGTCACCAGGATTAGCTCCAGCAGCCCTTTTCCAGCCCTTGCCTTGTGCCAGAGCACTGCTGAAAAATGCAGAAGACTTTTTACAAAGACAATAAATAATTTGTTGAAGAAGCAATTCAAAAAGTTACTGCTCAATCATTCCAGATTCAAAAAGACACAAATTACATTGTCTTATAGATTTAATTGATAATTTCTATTTAAAGAAGGTTCTTTTCCCAACTGATTCTCTTTACTGCAGACTTTGTTATTGTTTGTAACACAATTAGCCTAGGCTAGTTCTGGTGCAATGTAATAGCCTACTGAGTCTCTATAACACCCATAGCACACCCTGTTGATAACTAGCTAACACACATCTTAAAGTGTAGGGGTGTGTGGTCTATTTTTTTTTTTAACCCTTGATTTTTGAGCAGGCACATGTAGGCAAGGTACTGTAGCTAGAGCTGGTGATCTGCCTGGGTAGGCATCCCAAGTCTCTATAAGTGTGTGTGGCAGCAAGTTCTGCTGGGTCAGTGGAAATCTCCAGCCCTGCTGTGCTTGACACTGAAGCCAAGAGGAAAAGCCTGTGACCTGAGTGATGTGAGAGCTAGCCCTCGGAGCAGGGGGAAAGAGTGAGAAAGGGCAGAGGGCCAAAGCAGAATGCAGGTATAGTGTCGATAAAGAAGCGCCCGAACATCAAAGGGTTCATCTTCAAGAGAACATGCTAGTGGCAGCAGAAAAAGGCTGTGAGAGATTGGCTCCAAATCGTGGGTGCTCTTGGAATTCGTATCATGATTCATGTCATGTTTTAGCCCTCCCATCTCTGTCCTGATATACTCTTTAATCATATAGGCAAGAGAGCATGGCTTTTTCAAACGAAACTAGTGGACATTACATGTAGCCTACTGTATGTAGGACTGTTGAGAAATTATTGCAAATCATTGGCCATCAAAATGGTCATCAAATATTTTAAGCAAAATAGCAAGAAATTATTTTCAGACTTTCAGTTTTCTACATATTTTCTATGTATCATTGCTGTTTAACATAAAAAAAATGGCAGCCAACATTTGACTAGAGTGGCTGAGAGGATAAGTTGTAAAAGATTTCCTCCTTGGTCTATCCGTGTGTTATATTTTATTGACATGTTACCTATACGGTCAGATATGTGGACAGTTAGATCAGTGATTTCCTGCTGTTTACATTGCCAGGGGTCAATCCCAATCCTGTCCATTGGAACAAAACAATCAAAAAATATTCAGTTTCCTAAGCTGGGAGGGGGTCTTCCCAGGGCAAACGCCTGTGCAACATTTCAGCTCAGACTGGCAGTATGGCGTGGATCCACTCCGCATACAGATGAGGGAGCTTTGTGTGTCAGAGTCACTAACCTGCGGGCCAAAGAGAGATAAAGCACCTTAGCCAGGAAACCGCACAACCCAATGTAGCCTACCACCACGACTATCAGCTGCGCATCAACTCACAGTACCATACAATACGCCTCATCTCATCCGGTTCCATCAAATCATATAGATCATTCCTCTCCGCCTGCCATCTAAGAGCCTTCATTAGAACCATTAGAACGTCGTGCAGATGGTCTGGGAACAGATTCTACCTGTCTACACAAAACATTTAGGAAAGAGGAGAAGAATGGGAGAGAAAAGGGGGGGTTGGGGGGGTCGTTGGAGAGGGGTCTTATCCATCTGTAAATCTGGGAGAGTAGAGAGACGTGGCACTTTCCTGACTGACATCTCCCGGCCATGACGGAGGAGTGTGGCTGTGGAGTTAATTAGGCGCTCAGCCTCTGAAGCCATCCCCACACCAGGGACCATGTCTGTAGCTTCCCTAAGCGCCCTTGAAATAAGACTGGATTTGCAGTGCATTCAGGACTGCAGAGCATGTAATTTCCTTCTATCTATAGCTTGACCATTTATTCTTTGTCCATAGTGTTTTTTATACTCTCTCTCTCTCTCTCTCTCTCTCTCTCTCTCTCTCTCTCTCTCTCTCTCTCTCTCTCTCTCTCTCTTTTTCTCGCAATCCTGTTATCGCCCTTTGTTCTATAGCCTATATTTCTTCTGCAAATCTGATTATATATAATAATGCAAGGGTATGTTTTAGTGACAGATAGATGGTCTTGTAATTTGCAGTGATATTCCTCAGTTTTCTCTCTCTCTCTCTTTCTCTCTCTCTCTCTGCTTGTGTGTGTGTGTGTGTATTCTAGCCTATGAACTCGTGTCTGTGTGTGTGTGTGTGTGTGTGTGTGTGTGTGTGTGTGTGTGTGTGTATATCTGTGGAGCCTCTAGTATGTCTGAGACAGAGCTGGGAAGATAGTCTTTCTTTGAGCTGCACTGACACATCCGCAGCAGACCAACGATAGATGAGCATCACAGGCTGGCCATAAACCAAACTTCCCTAATCACTTCCGAGATAAAGCTCTAACAGCTCCTCTCTCTTGTCGGAACAAAACAGAGCGAATTGGCCGCCGGAATGAACCCACTCCCGCTCCCGTCTGACTCTTGTCTTCTGTACGACTCTACAGAAATCTGTCTTATGATGAGTCTCATTTGTCCCGTTCCCTGCATTATGCATGCAAACAGCTCAGCGTGACTCCTACTGTGGTCTACAGATGATTTTGTCTCATTTCTGGCAACAACTGGCCGATCTGGCCGCATTCAGTCAATCAGTCATTTTTAACACTGCGTTCTTCTTACGTAAGGTATGTTCATGGAAGTTATTGAGGTCATTTTGAGTAATTGGGATCCAGCAGGCATGTACAGTATTCCCCTTTTCTCATTATGGAAATGAGTGTGTCAAATAGAATTTAAATTATGTTTATGGTTCAAGTCTTTTTTTTTTTTTTCGTATCAAGTCTTTCTTTATTTCCCAGCTTGTATTCAAAGGGAATTAAAAACTTGAATATAATTTAGCTCTCAGTTTTACTGAAGTTCTGGCACTTTTAAATCAGAATGCTTAATTACTTTGGTCAATCAAATCCCAGACAAAATGTGTTTTAAATGCTTTTCATTAGCTCACTGCATGTATGTTTGTACTTTCTCTGATTGGAGTGTTGCTGAATTGAGTTGTGTTGAATCTCTCTCTTCCGCTGGATACTAAGGTGAATTTCCCCACCCTGGTTTCTGAGTAACTCCCACAAACTTGGTCTGGATCTCTTTGGAAGAGCAACATTGCCATCTAACAATGTGAAGTGGAATGACAAGCTCTTGCATGGCTCATAAAATTACACACCCTTCTATGAAATTCATGACTAGATTTTAAAAGTAAAATCCAGCTCCCTCAATTGTCATAAATAATAAAATCCCCCTCTTTGCTTGCTGTTCTGTCAAACATACAATGGACTGCATTTAAGAGTGCAAATGAAAGACACTGCTGAGATCCATGCATGCAGGGTTAAGTGTGTGTGTGTGTGTATGTGTGTGTGTGTGTGTGTGTGTGTGTGTGTGTGTGTGTGTGTGTGTGTGTGTGTGTGTGTGTGTGTGTGTGTAACTAGTCATTTACACCATAAAATATGGATGGCAGCTTCTGATAACTTCCCAGATGTGCTCACTGGAACTGTCCAACCTCACTCCTCTTCCCCTCCCCACACCTAGCCTCCCCTAAACATAACCAACACACCACCACTACCTACCCCAGCTCCCAGGCCTCACTCACACGCTCTGCCACTTATCATGCACTTTCAAAGACCAGCCAGTCAGCCAGGCAGGCCTTGGCATCATGCATGAGGCGTGAAATTTATTCTGCTGGCCCACATTGTGGAGCCATTTGCCAGGCACCGCAGATTTGCATGTGATGCGGCGGCAGTGGCAGTGACCATAAAACGCAAATAGTAATAACAATAATAATAATAATAATAACAACCCAGCACCAACAAGGCTTCCATCTCTCCCAGGGGAACTAGGAAATGCATCTTGTTTAATTTGCGTGGGTCTAATATAGTGGAACGGGCTTGCTTGTAGCACTTATATACCCAGATAGGAATGCACGCAGACAGGCAAGCAGGCAGGCAGGCAGAGAGACAGGGGCAGTGAAGTATTATGTTGGTATGGTGAGCGTGTTCAGATACTGGGGATAATTAAACATGTGTCTGACATACTGTAGTGTGCCGTGTACATCCACCCCCACCCCCACCCCACACACACACACACACACACACACACACACACACACACACACACACACACACACACACACACACACACACACACACACTCCCACACACACACACACACACACACACACTCCCATCCCTCCCGCCATACACCATCCAACTCCACCCCAATAACTCAGTATGATCAGGTGTCAGCTGTAAACCACTACCCTACCACCACCACCCCCCATTTACTGACACACACATACAGTATATACTCATGCATACCGCATATGCATACCACACACACACACACACACGTGCACAGACACACACACACACACACACACACACACACACACACACATACAGCGACACACACACACACACACACACACACGCAGCGACACACACACACACACACACGCACGCACACACACACACACACACACACACACACACACACATATAAATATCTGTGCAAACATAGTTTACAAAATGTTTTGAAGCTCTGGCCCTGATTAAGAGGGATGATTCCTTTTTTTTCTAGTCATAATTTCATGCATAATGTCACAAAGCAGGATGCTCCAGGGCTGTGCTCTTTGTGTTGCTGTGAATGTTAAATTAACATTCATATTGGGCTTCCTTTTTTTTCTGCGCCACAGTAGCAAATCATACCCCCTAATTAATTGAAATGATGCATCGCTTCAGACTCCCCTTTTTTGTACATTAGCTGACTTCAGTCGTGTAAAGTATGTGAGTGTGGAAGGGAAATGACAAAGAATAACAATCATGTCAGCTTGGACTATGAGACCTGTTGATAAAACGTCCCCATAACATTCTCCTTTGACACACTTCTCACCATGCAGGCACAATGTTTGTGTGTGTGTGTGTGTGTGTGTGTGTTGCATCTGCATGTGTCTAGATTTGTGCTTACCTATAAATGTTATGATTGTTTGCACTTTAGTGTGTGTGTCTGTTGTGTCTGTGTGTGTATGTACTGTATGTGTTTTTGTGTGTTTGTGTGTGTGTGTGTGTGTGTGTGTGTGTGTGGTGTGTGTGTGTGTGTGTGTGTGTGTGTGTGTGGTGTCTGTGTGTGCAGGTATTCGTTCATGTTTTGAGAATAAAATGCTCATTAAAGGGGGCCTAGAACACGTTTTTCTGACTATTGGAAACTGTTCCTTGACCCATTTTATACCACATAATTTTTTTCGGGGGCTGAAAATGACCTAGGAGCCATGCAAAGTGAATTACAAGAACCCTATGCATTAGGGCTGCACTGAAATGACTTGTTTTCCCCGCCCACTCGGCGAATTCATGAATATGCAAATAGCTGCTCGCTGATTGGCCAGCTCCCC
>JAODXP020000197.1:126718-128752 GCA_027497455.2 Sardinella longiceps | reverse complement strand
ACGAGGCTGCTGATACAGAGAAGAACACACCGGAAGTTGTTTTTTAGAGTTTGCACAATATTCTCTAAGTTTAGTTAAAAGTCCTTTGTTTGCAAATTTGTTAAAAGTGTTTAGGGATCCCCCGAGGGCACAGCCTCCAACAGAAGGATGTTCTAAATAGGCCTAGACAATGCATCATCTCAAAGCAGCAGGCTATGATAACGCACATGCCCCCACTCCACCTCAAATCCTAACAGTTTACTCGTCTTATCTTTCTTACCTTATACTAAATTGGTTGAGGAAAAGCAACGAGCAATAGCAATCACAACAAACTTAAAAGTTAGTTAAAGTTAGTTAAAGCAGAGACACTTGGTCTTGAGAACGTATGGAGTATTTTTGCTTTAGATATAGCGCCATCTTGTGGCTAAATGAAGTTTAGTCGCCGTTTAGGGTAAATGTCTGAGACGAGATTAAACGGGAAAAATGGCATACTCAAGTTTTATATATTAAAAATAATTATCTTCAAGTGTTTTGGGACAATCATCTTGGTCACTAGCTGTGTGAACAAAAAACTTGCCTCTGTCAGTAATAAACAACGGCCTGACTGATCCAGTCAAGAGTAGGACAATGACAAATGATTGCCACTAGGTGACACCATTGTACTTTCAGTCCAGAACAGTCAATGTTGTTGTGACATGGTAGGCCTACTACTCTTCTTGTAATGTGATTTTAAAAAGTGCCGTGCATTCAATAATTTTCTTGTAACTTTATAAGAGTTAATGGTTAAATACTTGAATGTAGGCTATGGGTAAAATGTGTTGACTGCGCCAACCCAGGCTCGAACCAGCGGCCTAAACACCTCGGACTTAGACATCGTAGCACAGTCACAATGATAAACATATTGTCCGATATATTTGTTATACATCATTATACATGGTGAACTTAGCCTACATTGTTTGCGATTGAATAAAGCTAGCCAGTTGAGCGAATGCTCAGATCATCCACTGTATATTCTTCGGCCAAGGCTCGAACCCGCGGACTTACGAACGAACATTGATGAATGCCAGCTCTCATTGGATAATAACTGAAACGTCTCAAGGCCACAATGTCAGGTGCAGCCAGTAAAGCAGTAGCTCAGCCCAATCACTTGCCGTTACCGATATTTCCTGCAAACTTTGGCTATATTTGTTTCCAGCGGTGAAAAAATGAAATGCAAATAGGCTATTCGTTATGAAAAAAAGTTTGGTGGGGCGCTGCTGGTTTCTGAAGGGAATTTCAAACATCAGGAAGGAAAAATATTCCAGGTCCAGGCACTTACCAACACCCTGCTGAAGGCTGTAAGGCCGATACGCGTTTTTTAATGTGTTAGCCTTCAATAAAAACCCTCTTTGAATGGATTAACTGAGTGCCTGGACCTGGAATATTTTTCCTTTCTTGGGCTTCGTTATTTTAATAAATCAACTTAAACTTTGTAATTAGCTTGTAGTAGGGATGTCACAAAGGCTATGCCATGGTTATCACTAATGAGTTGGATATAGGTAGCAGATAGACAGTATGATCTCTCATGAACATCAGTGGTGCAGTTTGACTTGAATTCCACATGATTTCTTGTTTTGCTTTTTTTCAGCAAAGGAAAGCGCCTGGGACTGCATTGCAGAGGCATGCCGTTTGAACCATAGATTTTGTAATGTTTGAATGTAGACATAAAAATGAAAATCAAATAATTTAAAAAAATCCTTGAAAGCATTACTGTGACACATCTGAGTCTTATGCCCATTGGCACTGGATTAGGAGATGAGATTAGCCTGAGAGAATTCCTGAGAGAATTCCAAAGACCATGTCAGAAATCCAAGATGTCTGTCTTAAATAAAAGTCAAACTGCGACAATAAAGTTTGAACCACCATTTTATTTATGAAAATAGGGTCAGAAAAAAATGACAATGTAAAACACATACACATGTACACAACTGCTCCCCTGGCGCCAGGAGCCTAGCATTCAGTTATTGTAAACATCTCAATAAAATTATTTAAAAAATCCAATATAAAATCAAGCAG
>JAODXP020000197.1:114218-124218 GCA_027497455.2 Sardinella longiceps | reverse complement strand
GACTTATGGAAATTCAATGTTTGTGATTATTCAGGGTTAACTAAAATGGCTTCTTAACATGCTGGCCAAAAACAAGAAATGACAAGACAAGATAGTATATTATTTAAGTATAATTGAACCCAAACAGCATCTTTCCCTGATGTGGTGAGTGTGTGAGTACCTGGGAGTGTGTTGAAGTCATCGATGAGGTACATGTGCTCACTGTCGGGGTCGGAGGCAATGAGATCGAGTTCACGGAGAAACTCCTTCTGTGTGGGGTCGCTGGCGTTGACAATGCCCAGTGCGTACATCTCCACGTTGGCTGCTTGCGCCTCCCGTACAGCGATGTCCAACTTCACAGGGTCGCGAGTGTCCGTCTGTCCGTCAGTGATGACGATGGCCAACTTGCGGACGTTGCTGCGGGCACTGTGGAAGGCCTGTGTGGCCATGCGGATGGCAGTGCCCGTGAGGGTGCCCTCGCCCATGTAGGGCATGTTACGGATTGCCTGTTTCACGTCCTGTTTGTTGCTGAAGGTCGTCAGGTTGAACTGGATTTTGGCCTGTGGTTGAGAAAATAGAAGGTTTCAGGTGAAAATACTTTACAAATACTCAGACAGGAGGGCTGTTGGTCAAGTTTTGCTTAAAGGGCAACTTCAGTCAATTTCAACAAGAGCTCTATTGCTCTATTGCTCAGTACTGAGCATGCAAGACATTTTGGTGCAACCATATACAGTAGGTTTCATAGGTGTGAGAATAAGCCCTAACAATTAACCCATGGGGGCAGAATTTTGAACTGTATTTTCAACATCTTAACATACTCCAAATGTCACCACAAAAACTATGAAACATCAACAGACACCTTACAGCACAGAACTGTGGTGTGTATTTCTACAAATGGCTGAAAAAGTGGTTAAAACTGTGTGTTTATTAAAGCAGCCAAAAACTGCTTGTTTACAAAACGGTTTTGTAAACACTACATAAAAACGCTATTTTAACCACATTGTTAGACATTTGTAGTCATAAACACTACAGTGGTCTATTGTAATGTGTCTGATGATGTTGCATAGCTTTAGGGGTGACATTTGGAGCATGTTTAGATGCTGAAAACACAGTTTAAAAATCTGCCCACGTGGGTTAACTGTCAGGGCTTATTCTCTGTTCAAGGAAACCTATATGGTTGGACCAAATTGTCTTGCGTCTTCAGTATTGACTAATCTCAAGTAGCTTGAGCAATAAGCTCTTGTTGAAATTGACTGAAGTTGCCCTTTAAGCTGCTGTTTCGTCTAAATATAACTATAGTGTGACTATTCTAAATTATACTAAATTCAGGCAAACACTATTGTAATTTTCTAATACACACACATACAATCAGATAAGGCAACTTGTAACAAAAAGAGTGAACACAAAGCCTGCAGAATACACTTTAATGCTACAACAAAAGGCATAAATACACTTGATGTAAACTACACATAAAGGCAACACCAAAGAAGCAACAGCATTATTCTGTATATAACCCATATATAGTTTGGGTAAATCACACAAAATGAAGCACAGAAGATGCTTAAATATAACCATGTGTTACTAACTTGTCTCTTGGGATCTTTAAACAAAACTAACTGACCTCATGACTGTAGAGAACCAACCCCACACGCGTGGCATTACGACCGATAGTCACGCGATCCACCAGTGTGGTAACAAATTCCTTCACGATGTTGTAGTTGTCAGGGCCCACACTCTCCGAGCTGTCGATGACAAACACCAGCTCCATGGGCACCTCCTTACACTTGATGCCACAGCCTGGAAGCACAGAGAGTCACCAAAGATAAACAAACAAAAAAATAACAAACAAACAAACAAACAAACAATGAATCTCAAGACCCAGGACTCAAAAAATAGTAATTTCTGAAAGCTTAGGGTAGCTCAGCTTTTGAGAGTTAGTGCAAGAATGGTTACCACAAATCTCCTTGATCAGTCTGATAACATCTTCTCTCTGTGTTGGAGCAGAATCAAGTTTCATATTGTCAGAGACATAACTTTCAAAACAGAAGGAGTGCCAGAGTACGCTTGTGACCGTTTACAAAACATGTAGCATAATTAGAACAACAACAGTATGGAATGTAAATGCTTTCTAATAAATTGAATGTTATTAAATTGAAAGAGAAGGTAAATGTACCGTGAGGCCTGCTTCTCCTTTGACACCGGGTCTTCCCTTCAAACACAGACAAGAACACATGGGGTGTTAATGCTTCATGTTCTTTTTCATCACATTTTGCCATGTAAAGTAAGTCTGTAAGTTACAGTACATACTGATTCGCCAGGAGCACCAGGATCTCCCAAGTCTCCCTTGATGCCCTTAAGTCCTCTCTCCCCTGAGGAGCCACGGTCACCCTGAGGGGACATCAGACAGAAAAAAGGTGGATATTTAATAATTAATAATTTAATAATTAAAGTGGATATCAAGTTGAGGTTAGGGGTTATAAGATGCTGTGGGGAGGGAGATCCACATGTACCTTTGGCCCAGCAAAGCCTTCTCCTGGGGGACCCCTTGGTCCTAACCCCCCCTGTGGTCCTAGATCTCCCTGGTGACATCCACAAAAACAAGGATGATAGTGAGTGTGTGAGTGAGTGAGTGAGTGAGTGAGTGAGTGTGTGTGTGTGTGTGTGTGTGTGTGTGTGTGTGTGTGTGTGTGTGTGTGTGTGCAGGTATAGTATGTGTGTGTGTGTGTGTGTGTGTGTGTGCGCATGCAGGTATAGTAAAATATATTAATAAACAATTATTATTATAAATCATATATATAACGTTTATATACATTAAATTTGATGTGTGCGATACGCTACCTTGGGGCCCTGGAGACCAATTCCTTGGGGACCTGCAGGCCCTGGGGGCCCAGGCCTTCCCTGAGGACCCTGGAGACGAAAGAGAGAGAGAGAGAGAGAGAGAGAGAGAGAGAGAGAGAGAGAGAGAGAGAGAGAGAGAGAGAGAGAAATGTTCTCAGATCAACTCACTGTGCAACTACTCATATAAATTAGAATAAGTCCGTTTTAAAACTAGATGTGAGTACTAGAGTGAGGACCTCCGCCAACTCTATATGGTCACTGACGCCCCCTAGAGTCTACAGATGGAAGTGTAACTGTCAGTATTGAGGAATCCTGATAGAAATTCCTGAGTGCAGATCCTGCCCTGGATCATCAGCAAAATTGAATGAGAAAAGACACACCTCTGCAATGGAAGTGTGTGAGGTTTGTACCAGTGGAAGACTGCATTAATTGTGGTGGACAGTGAGGAGTGGCATGTCCTTATTTAAGAGCCTAACAGCTTCTTAAACCTAACGCACATTACCACAACGTTGGCCGAAAATGTGTATTGGGGCCGTCTTTGTGCAATATTAGAGTGGTTTGAGAAGTGTGGCAGACATCAGGCGGCGTCTGTTGACTGGATTGCGGCCGGTTCAACATGTTGAACGGTAGAGCTGTGCGAGATCTCCTGTTTGTTTTTATGTAGCACGACGTTGCATCTGCTTTCTGTCATGGATGGAAACTTCAGCTGGACTCAGGCATGGTACACATGCAGTGTGATCGCAAACCGTACTCTAGCATAGTGAATTATGTGATATGACATTCAAAGGGTATCATCAGTCTGACGTTTGGGGTAAAACCGCGCTGGTTTTAATGTAATGAGTGTCCAATGTTAATTTCACCCAATATCAGAACTAGCTTGGTAGCTAACTCTCTGACATTAGCATCCTTTGTTATGGTAAACATAAGACGATCCTAAGCAAAGAACACAAAGGTGTGTGGGAGCACAGTGTGTGAGGATGGTGTGGAAGTGGAGGTACTTCTTTTTGCGCAGGCGCATAACGTTTGTGGACGTTTGCTGTCGGAGGAACGCAAATTTGACTAAATCTAGATCATGACAAGTGCAGTCGGTGTCGTTGGCAGTCGACTACAGGTAGGTGTGCGGCTTTTATTAGTCTCTAAGTGTCAATGGAGGGAGACAGTACAGGTGAGACACCTAGCTAGCAGCCCATCAAACATAATGTCAACACAAGTGATTATGTACCTTTTAAGGACAGAGACTTTTTTCAAATAAAAAGATCAATTCTAGTATGCAACATGTGTCTTTGTGTGTGTGTGTGTGTGTGTGTGTGTGTGTGTGTGTGTGTGTGTGAGGGGGGTGTTAACAGACATCATACTTGCATCCATCACTCTAGTTTTCTATAGGCCTAAGCCTTCTCCATCATCGCTCTTCTCTGTGGGAAGGGCGCTCCATAGAGCTTAGCGCTACACTCAGTCTGCTTATAATAACCATAGCAAGTGGTGGTGGTTAAACACATGTAGTAGCAGATGGTTTCTGTCTTTGCCTGACATTCTCTCTGTGCGTGCAAGTCTGTATGTGTATGGGTTTGTGTGTGTGTGTGTGTGTGTGTGTGTCTGTATAGACACACACATACAGTGACTGAGAATGAAGGTACATATATGTGCATATATGTGTGTGTGCACAAGTGAGCGAGTGTCTGTAGGTCTATGCTTGTGTGCATATGTGTGTGTGTGTGTGTGTGTGTGTGTGTGTGTGTGTGTGTGTGTGTGTGTGCGTGTGTGTGTGTGTGCACTAACATGACAGCAGAAGCATGATATATAGCCTGTCAGAATGATATGCTCATTGGAGCAGCCTTTGAACATAAGATCCTCAGAGATCCCCTCTGACACATCATATGGAGTTTGGTTTTACTGAATGAACTCCACCACCTCTTTTTAAACGTCATCTGGGCCTGATCAGATTTTTGCCCCGCACTAGATACTTATCCACTTCAATAGCACCAAATAAAAAATGGACAGGACCATAACTCCACCACTGTGAGATCAGTTTACTGGTAGTAGTGGGGTAGTCTGAAGGTCTTAAACTGAGACTGTACGAGGAAACTTTTGGATTTGTACTGAGGGTTTGGACTGGATACTTTAAAAATGATTAAAAGTGTTGAAGAATTTCATGCCAGTACATCAGTTCAAAAATTGTCCTCTAGGTTAATCTGTCTACTACTAGCTAAATCACTGAAGTGACCTTGGCCAGGTTTCACAGAAGCCCAAGTCTTCCATAAATTCACTCAACAAACAAACATCTTGTGGTTTTTGGACCATTTCCCCAAACCTTTGTTGCTTAAGAACAAATCTGTCCCTGTCCAGAGACAGTGAGTGTTCTTATGTCCTAACAGGAAACAGGAAAAGTGCATAATGTTGTGTGTTTGGACTTACTGGTGGTCCTTGCGCACCCTCTCCCTTTGGGCCAGGCCCGCCAGGTGGTCCTCTAAATCCTACATCACCCTGATGACAAAAATATTAAAGAATTGGTTCTGGTAACTTGTACATACTTACAGAATACAGAACTTATGCAACCACACACAGACACACACACACACACACACACACACACACACACACACACACACACACACACACACACACACACACACACACACACACAAACAATACTAGTACCTTAGGTCCTGGAAAGCCCAACCCCTCTGGGCCTGGTTCCCCTGGAAGTCCTGGAAGACCTGGAGGGCCCTGAGAGAAACAGAACCAAATTCAGAGTCAAATTCAGAACCACAACAAGAACTAACTCAAACCAAAACTCAAATTTAAAGAACTCATTGAACAATCTCACATCAAACATCTGACAAAAAAAAAAAAAAAATAGAGTAGAGCCTTTTAGCTTACTGAAGGGCCCGGATAACCTTCCCCTTTGGGTCCAAATGGACCTTGTGGGCCACTCTCTCCTCGATCACCCTATAGTGAAGAAAAGGCAGGATAAAAAATTAGGGTGAACAGATCAATAAATGGATAAAATAGGCAATAGTAGTGATGACTCTGATTGACTAGTTTGCACAAATAGGGGCAGTAGCCATGAACTCCATGTCAGTTATGAACTCTGTGTGTTCTGGAACATGATCAGAACAGGACTTACTTTTGGACCAGGAAGTCCATAGCCAGTTTCACCAACTGGACCAGACGGACCGGGTGGACCAAGATCCCCCTAGGCAAGAGACACACACCATAGTCACCTTAATTAAACTGGATTATAATTAGATATTAAACTACATTTAATGTCATTGTCATTGTATCTAGGAAAATCCACATCATGGTTGCACAATCACATGTACAGTATTTTATTATTTTATTGAGCACTTTGGAGCAATTCTGTTGTATGAAATGTGCTATACAAATAAACGTGACTTGACTTGACTTGTTTGTCCTTAACAAACTGATATATTATGTGTGGTGATATTGTGATTGGTTGGTTGGCAGACTGGCTCACCTTTGGCCCAATCATTGAGCGCCCTGGCATACCTGGAAATCCTAGTCGTCCCGGTGCCCCTGGCTCACCCTACAAAATCACATGACAGACAATATATCTGCAGCAGTTTAACCAGGGAGTTGGGTCAGGTATTGTAGCTAGGCTCTGTGGCTCGGGTTGTTAGCTAGGTAGCTGGCTAGCTAGACAATGGCACTGACAAGAAAAATGGCTTATACAATAAACTAACAAAACATGGAAATACAATAGAAGTGGTGATGTAATATAAAACCCATGAGGTAAAATGTTGGGCAATTGACTGACCTTTGGCCCTGAGGGTCCGGCCACGCCAGGAGGCCCAGCTAAGCCCCTCACGCCCCGCTGGCCTTGGTCTCCCTGGACAAGAGCACAGAACAACATTAACAGTGTAGACTAAACACTACCAAATCATTGGCCCAGTAAAACATAAATACACTCACACACACACCCACTAATGCAAGATAAATGCGATGATGCAAGTTTAACTGTAGCTAGCAGCTGGACACAAAGCTGTACAGTAAGTAAGAGATGCGCTAGCCACAAATGCTAACACCAGTGAGTTTTAGTCTTCCTGCCAGTCTACTGTGGGTAGATTCTGTTGTGGGATTGTGGTTGTCCATGTATTGTACAGGTAACATATTGTACAAAGATGAAAACATGAAGAGAGATTGAAAAGGTGGAGATTAAGATTCAAATTAAGATCAACATTTACCTTCTCTCCCTGTGTGCCAACTCCAGGTGCCCCTTCTGGGCCCCTCACACCCGCTACTCCTGGTTCTCCCTAGGAAACAAAGCAACACGAGTTGAGGCATCTTGGAACTATCTGATCTCTGTGGACAGCACCAGACAACATGTTAGACAGATTCATGTGTTCCAGTACCTTCTGACCAGGGGCTCCGTCCTCTCCTGGTAGACCAGGTAACCCAGCAAACCCAGGTGACCCTGGTTCACCCTGAGGGAACACACACACACACACACACACACACAGATATTCATCCTTACATTAAAAATACATACACAAGACTACACAAGAGCACATTGACCTTTGACCTCTGGTCACCCAGCTTTGTCACCTGGTCACCTTCTCCAGACTCACCTTTGGCCCAGGCTCTCCAGCCCCTCGCTCTCCAGGTGACCCAGACTCCCCAGGTAAGCCCTGGTCTCCCTGAAATAGACACCAAAGGTACTTATGTAAGTAGTGATGCATGAATACATTTACATACACTATACAAGTGCGCATGCGCAAACACACACACACACACACACACACACACACACACACACACACACACACACACACACACACACACACACAGACACACACACCACATATACACACCTTTGGTCCTGAGAAACCTTCCCCTGGTATTCCACGCAGCCCAGGAGGCCCCCTTGGCCCCTCTGAACCCTATGGAATTTAATAGCACAGGCAATCACATTAGCTTACTAAAAAACATACACCAACACATCTGCAATCAGTACAGTACGAAAGAGTCTAGGTTCATACTGAATAGAGGGGTTCAAATTGGGTTACACACAGACACAAGCACACACTTGCATACCTAGGTCCACAGACACACAACATGCTATCACAATGGCTGTTTCTACAACAGACACACACACACACAAACACACACACACACACACACACACACACACACACACACACACACACTACCTTCTCTCCTTGGAATCCAACTCCTGGCGGACCGAGTGGACCAGCAGGCCCGGGAGGCCCGAAATCACCCTGATAGATGGACACAAAGACACACACACACACACACACACACACACACACACACACACACACACACACACACACACACACACAGACACAAATACACACACACACACACACACACAGAGTCATGTACAGACAAAAGCTCTTGTTATGAATGCTATGGAAGTAGGTTGCGGTAAATGAATTCAGGACACTTTGGTTTGTTCCACAAGCCATCAACACAATTCTTTCATGCCTAAGGCCCACCCTGTCGGAAGTAAGGGAGTATCAGTATCATGTAAAGGAAAACCGCAAAGCAAACACAAACTTAAAGTTTTCAGGAACAACAAAAACCATGTGCCTGCATAACTGCAAAGACTAAAAACAAGACTTAACCTGAAAGACATAATGGAATTTCAGCAGACTGATTAGGCCAATGATTAAAGACTATTTCAACACATGGGGTTATTTTGTATAATTAACCTAGTGAATATGTTTGTAGAAGATGCCAAAATTGTTCATTGGTGGTAGATTTTTGCCTACACTGTACAGTAAGCACTGTATCATTACATTGATAGCAGCATTATTTTGTCTTAAGCCTAACAAGCTATTGCAAGCATGTGACCACAACCGTGTGGTAAAAAAAAGAATGGAACTAAATTATGCTGAAGCGAAAAATACACTCCCACGCATTTGTAATTGAATCTATTGCTGCGGTTTGAACCTGGTAGTAACATAAAAACGTTGATGTTATAAAAGTAATTGGGTCACGAACAGAAGGTGAGTTATGAATAAAAACTGGTGATAATCATGTTTAGCATGATCCACTCAATATTGATTCTCCACTGGCACAATCCATTCCATGGATTAAGAGATTAAATGTATCATAAACGTGTGCCTTTCAACCTACAGTATCCCTGCAATCAAGATCAATGACATCAATTTCGGGGATGTAGGGATGTGCATCTGTGTGTGTGTGTGTGTGTGTGTGTGTGTGTGTGTGTGTGTGTGTGTGTGTGTGTTTCTTTCTGCACAATGTCTGTTGCACAATGTATATATTAGCAGGTGCATGGCTGTGGTGTGATAACTCCTACAGTACTCACCTTATCTCCTTTGAGACTGATTCCAGGTCCCCCTCTAGGACCCCTCGGCCCCTCTTGACCTCTTTCTCCCTGTAAACACACACACACACACACACACACACACACACACACACACACACACACACACACACACACACACACACACACACACACATGATCCCATCTTATACACACATCATCATCATAATCATCATCAGCAGGGTGGAGCTGTGGTTCTGAATACATAGGCGTAAGGAGACAGTCACGCTGGAGTCACTCCAGACAGCCCCACTTAACCCCAAAGCCTGCTATGCCAGACATGCCTGAGAATGTTACCGTGCTGATTGAAGACATAACCACACTCAAACCACACTTAATAGGTGTGCCACAATTACACTCTCTCTCTCACACACACACACACACACACACACACACACACACACACACACACACACACACACACACACACACACCTTTAAAGATGGATGTATACATTCATCACATGTACACAAACAGTCTCACATGCACACACACACACACACACACACACACACACACACACACACACACACACACACAATTTAACAGCTTTCCATGGAAATGTTGTGGCACAGTCAACTAATCACTGCGGCAACCGCTGTTACAACAACACTGGAGTAATGACAGACAGTAACAGTGATGAGCTCTGTGACTAAGTGGAGATGTCAGGAGAAGAAGAGGAAAGGGGGGGAGAGGGAGAGGGAGAGGGAGAGCCAGGTTGACCCAGGTGACAGTAACAGGGGATGGTATGTTTGTGCATGCTTCATACATACACACACAAGGTTAATTTAGGTCTGTGTGGGACGCCCACAGTATGTCACCAAACACAGATTTTAGTCCAAGGGGAAGCGA
>JAODXP020000197.1:79218-99218 GCA_027497455.2 Sardinella longiceps | reverse complement strand
AGAAGAAGAAGAAGAAGAAGAAGAAGAAGAAGAAGAAGAAGAAGAAGAAGAAGAAGAAGAAGAAGAAGAAGAAGAAGAGATTTAGTCAGGTATATGTGAATTTCTCATCATAAGGCTTCTGGATCTGGTGCCAAGCAGACAGGTCTACGCTGATAAGGGTCCTCACTTAATCTAGGCCAGGTCTCAGGCCTCAGGCTGACTCCGCTAGCTCAGATGATCTGGAGTTTCCACTGAAGACTCCCATAAATCACCACTCTAAAACTAGCATTGCTGGATGTGTTGCACACATCTACTGTAGGCTCCCGTGGTCTCAAACACCCCAGGGTGCTAAGCCCCCCAACGGTATGGAGTTTTCTGAAGCTTTGCAAAAAGTCCTGACTTCAAGGCTCATAATATCTCATGTCTGACTCTGTATCGGAGGCTTGCTCTTTCACTGTGCTGTTTCATGTCCTGATGTCAAACATCTGCGTCAACAAACAAGGGCCTTGGAGAAGTCAAGTCGAATGGCACGGTGAGCGCACAAAGCTTATTCACTTCTTCGGTGAGCGTGTAGGGTCATGCTGTGAGCTCCTGCCGCTTGCTTGCCAGCTTTCAGAGTTGAAGGAGAAGAAAAAAGAAAAGAACAAGGAAAAGAAAAAGAAGAGGAAGAAGAAAAGAATAAGAGATGGGAGGAGAATGGGAAATAGCAGAAGGAGGGGGAGAAGTATAAGAATAAATGTGTCAATGGAAAACAGATGCTTTCTCTCTAGGAAACACACACACACACACACACACACACACACACACACACACACACACACACACAATCCTTGATATAGCAACTCCCAGGGGCTTAACCAACTCTGTGGGACACTTCGATCCCCTGACACCTTAACATGCAAGAGCCTTCAGCCACCTCTGTAGAATAACAAGAGATGAGAGGAGAGAGGAAACCTTTGAGTAAATCAGGCCCAGTGTGAATGTCAGAGGCACTGGCCAGTCTGTCCAGACGCTCAGGGGGAGGCCATGTAGGCATCTCTCTGTGCCATGTGTGTGATGGATAGGTGCTTAAGTGCTACACACACACACACACACACACACACACACACAAAATGTCAGAGGGAGGCCATGTTTGTGTCTCTGTGCTAATAAATAATTAATTAAATACGCCTCGAGGGAACAGTTCAGTTCTTCACCCAGCACCTTCGGCCACTGGGTGTGCATGACTCTGCAGACACACACACACACACACACACACACACACACACACACACACACACAGAAACAACTGAAACAACATGCAATACCCCCTGATGTTGTGTAGAACATGTAGTTACCCTTCACACGCGCACACATACCACAGAGGTGACTGATTTCAGTGGTACTTTAGTAAAAATGTTCATGCAGTCCTCCCTGGTGAATTCCACCTACGGAAGGTGGTGACAGGGCCCTTCCACTGGACCACCCAAAAAACAAACCCTTACGATGCCAACAGAAAGCAGTGTAAGGACACACTCACAATGGCACTTTAATAGTGATACATTCCCGCCCCTCCAGACACACAAACCGCAGGGGCAAGCCAGGGTGCTGACAGGAGAATCACACACACACACACACACACACACACAAACACACACTCGTGGCACGCTGACAGACGAGTCCGCTCGCGGGAAACACATCCCAACATCTGAAATCCAAATGATTCCATATGATGACTCCAACACCCTTCCATAGATTTGTGTTTATGGAAGCTCTCACAATTCATCTACGTCAGCCTTCTCCACTGACCTGGCAGGAATTTTAACTGAAAAGGACATCTTAGAAAACTTTCACAATATATATTTTTTTTTTCACACAAAAGGCATGACAATGAAAAGAGGACACTTTTGATTGGCTAACACCACACTCAAAAGAAGTGAGTTAAAAACTCTTTCCGTGGACACTGCCTCAGTTCAATGTTGGCCCCAGGCAGTTTCCAAAAATGCACACATCAGCACAGAGGAGAAACCACCAGACGTCTGGCAAATATTTGTACCATGATATGTCCCTTGGTTTGATTAAAGACTACAAGACTGATCGAAAGCAACTGGTGGCATTTTTTTCAACTCTAGACTCATGTTTTAGGCTAGTCCTGTTTATTCACTGGGTTAACATAACAATCTGCTCATGTCAACACATGCAGTTAATCTAGCTAAATTTTATTCAAAACAAGGGAGAGGTGAGCTGTCACTCAGAAACTAAATCACAAACTATATCCACCAACAGGTATGAAGAGGAAGATGTCATATTCATATGAATAAAAGTAATTGGTGAACTTACAATCTCTTTGACAATCTTCTCCACGATGCCCGTGTGCTGGAGGTTGTGCATGAAGCGTTGGCCGGGTGAGTTAGCCAGACGCTGCAGTCGCTGCACGTTGCCTGGCTCATTGGCGGCAGGTGTGATGCCCACCATAAAGAAGCGCACGCCTTGGTTCTTGGCATCAGCCACAGCTGAGAAGATGTCCGGGTTGCGTGGGTGGAACTCGCCATCGGTTAACATCACAGCCACCTTGATACTATCCAAGGCGGACTCTTGCAGGTAGATGTTGGTGAGGTTGGTGATGGCGTAGGTGGCGTACGTGCCCTGGCCGATGTATTGGATGTCTCTGATGCGGGCTTGGAAGTTGGCCACGCCTCGCCACTGCTGGAAGGTCTGCTCGGTTAGCGAGCGGCTGCTGTACTGCAAGAGCGCCGTCCGGAAGGTGATGCTGCGCCCCGTTTTGAGACGCATGCCCTGGAGGCGCTCTACGACATCGATGACAAATTGCTTCTCCTGAGCGTGGTTGTCCTTGGCACTCTCCGAGCTGTCCACTAAAAAGGCCAACTCCAGACCACAGTCCTCCGAGATCCGGTCTAAGTGGACAAGAGAGACACACAAGAAAGGTAGCCAGAGAGAGAATGAAGGATCACATGAAGAAATAATATTTATCATTTTTATCATTGCTTGCAAGAAATATGCATAAATATGGTATTTAAACGTGTGCAGGGCTATACTGTCACTTTTCACAACTTACACAAGGTCTTTGCTTGCTTCAGTTTGTTTCCTAATTAAATGCATACATTACATCAGATTAACACTACCACATTGCCATTCTGCATGTTGTATAAGTAGATGAAAATGCAGCTATCCACATTCCAGGTTTCAGAACTTTCAAAAGTCTATTCCCCCAAATATCCAGATTTCCCATGAAGCTACAAACAAAATTCCCAGCTCTTGCCACCTGTGAAAGGAGGTCACACGGATAGCTCTATTACAGGGGCAGATAAATCAGTTCCCAGTTCCAGCACAATCCTGACAGGTTAGGGAACTAGCCTGGGGGACAGGCAGCGGCTGAAGCTAACCACCGAGATGCAGAGAGACTCCAGATCCATACTCTATTCCATTGCCTCAAACACAAGCACAGTAGATAAGATCTGGGAGCTGAGTTCAGTCTTCTGGCCATCCCCATAATTTTCCGGTGGATGAAAAATTCCTTGTAGCCTTCATGGTCATAGATATTATCTGACAGCTCTCTTAGACTTATTCCTTTTTTTTATGCAGAGGTTTTTTACTGGGTTGACTTATCAATCGAAGCATGTCAACTGCATGCTCTGACAAGGCTGCAAGCCACTCAGTGCCTGAATAAAGTTTCGCTGGACACATTCCACCCCTTTCCTCCCTCCTCCTCTCTCCCTCTCCCTCTCTATCTAAATACAGCACATAAGATACACTGAACACAATTAACACTTACTTTGGCCATTTTTGGGGATGAGGTTGGTCGTCACTGACTTGCCGTTAGTCCTCCTCCTGGGCCTTTCATCCTCCTCTTCATAGTAGTCTGGGTCGTAGTCGTCCTGAGCCCGCAGGCAGTGGAGTCCACTGAGCAGGAGCAGGGAGAGCAGGGGCCACCGCATGTTGTTCCTAATGCAAGAGCAGAGCCACCAGTCACCTCACACATGGAAAGGCTTAGAGATGCACTACGCACTATGCACAGACCAAACAACAGAATCAAACAAAACATTACATTGTCCTCACTCTCTATGTCACACACACACACTCTCTCTCTCCATTTTCTTTCATAAATAAAAAAACACAGACAAAAAGAAACAAAAACTCTCTACCTCATAATCTCTATTTATAGTGCAAAGACCAAACAAGAAAATTAAACAAAACATTACACTGTCCTCTCTCTCTCTCTCTCTCCCTCTCTCTCTCTTCTACATGCACGCACACAAACAAACATTCCTTTTGTCCCTTGTACATCTGTCAAAACTTCTAAACAATTGAAGCTGAATCAAAATGTTCACAGATGTCACATTAAACTCCTAAAACGAACACAGACAGAGAGAGAAAGAAAAGGTCAGACTTACTTCACAAGAGTTGCAGCAGAATCAGAGTCTGCTACAGCTTGCCACACAGATCCTCAGCACACAAAGCACTGAGAGGTACACAATCCAACAGGGAACTCCAGACAGGTGAACATACAGTAAGGTGACAGAGAAATTTGCAGACAGAAGTTCAGAGGCTCAGATCATATTCTACAATGTACAACAAGCAGTGACAAAGACTAGGAACATGAGGAATCAAGCATGCCGTATGAAAGGATGGAGAACAAAGTAAAAGACAGAGAGAGAGAGAGAGATGGACTGAGAGAGGGAGAGAGAGAAAGAGAGATGTCTTGAGGGTAGATTTGCAAAAGTGAAGCTCACAGTTAATTCTGAGTCAGATGGGCAAAGTGCCATTCTCCACAGGTGTCAGTCAGCCACCCTCCTGGCCATTCATTGGCTGGAGAGGTGGGGCTGCACAAGAAACCGAACCCCCACAAGGGCCGCCTACATGAAGAAGATCCAATGAGAAGCACTTAATTTAATGAGATGCAAATCATATGCATTCATTCATACATTTTACTAATGTGGCTACACACCAAATACTTTTGATGTCCGTTTTGATGTCCGTGTGGTGATAAAAACTTGCCCTGGAGACAAAGAATAAAAGAAAGCGAGAACATATGTTGCGTTTTCCTGGGCTGTCAGCCAGGTTCACATGGTGTTAACTCTGTTTTCACATGGAGTCAGAGCAGTGATTAAATGGTGCTGGTTCACATGGTGTTAATGTCACATTCACTTAACAAGAGAAGAGGTGAATGGGTTTATGTTGATTAAAGAGCGTCTAGTTTTTCTTTTCTTTTTTTAGATTCTCCCCCCAGAAGCAACAGAGGCTCCACACCCAAGACCACACCTGGCCAGGGCAGCGTGCCATGCATTCACAGGCATGAAAGACAGGAGGGGAGGGAGAGAGAGAGAGAGAGAGAGAGAGAGAGAGAGAGAGAGAGAGAGAGAGAGAGAGAGAGAGAGAGAGAGAGAGAGAGAGAGAGAGAGAGAGAGAGAGAGAGAGAGAGAGAGAGAGAGAGAGAGAGAAATAATGAGAAAGAGAGAAAGAGAGAGGGAGATAATGAGAAAGAGAGGGGGGAGAGAAAGAGAGAGGGAGATAATGAGAGATGGGGAAGAGTGGAAGGGAGAGAGGGAGAGGAAGGAAAAGGGTTGAGAGAAAGATAGGAGGTAGAGTGAAGATGGCTTAAAAGAGACAGAAAGGGGGGGGGGACAGGACAAAGAGTGACAGTAGAAGAGAGAGAGAGAGAGAGTGTGTGTGTGTGTGTGTGTGTGTGTGTGTGTGTGTGTATAGACAAGAGATTGTGAACATGGGAGAAGAAAAAAGTGGTAAAGGTGTGTGCGTGAGAAAGAAGGAGAGACAGAGAAGCAGACAGAGAGATTTGGCAGACGAATAAGTCAGAGACAGAAAGACAGCACAGTGATAGAGAGAGATGTATGGCAAGGAAAACAAGGACAGAACACGAGAGATGGGGAGAAAAGTTCAACTGCAGCATAAGCTACTGAAGCCTTGAGGCCAAGCATACCTGAATACGGTCCCTCCGTATGGATCAGGAGCGAGTTCCCTGTGAGGGTACGCTAGGGATCTTCAAAAGGTTATCCTCAAGTCTGGATCCACAAAGGCACAAAATCAATACAATTTACAAATAGACATACCAGTACAAAGAAGTCAGTACTGTTTCAGAGGTCATTGAAAGGGTGAAAAATACAAAGTGAAGTGTGAGAGAGAGAGAGAGAGAGAGAGAGAGAGAGAGAGAGAGAGAGAGAGAGAGAGAGAGATACATTAATGTAATGAATACATAATAAATACATACGTAATAAATACATTTTCATTACTTGTCTGTCTTTGTCTTGTATACCTATATGTTCTATGTATGTAATATTGCTTTGGCAATACAAGAATCTTAATATTTGTTATGCCAATAAAGCACTTTTTGAATTTGAATTTGAGAGAGAGAGAGAGAAAGAGAGAGAGAGAGAGAGAGAGAGAGGCCAGAAAATGATGAATGCAAAGATGGTATCATGTCATAAAGAATCACATGGTCATAGGTGACAAGTGAGTAACTTTTCTGCAGTGAATTCCCGCGGGTGATTGCCATTTCCTGCACAAACAGCTGGCAGAGAGAAAGAGAGGGGGAGAGAGAGAGAGGGAGAGAGAGAGAAAAGAGTGCCAGCCTTGTTCCAGACCCCACCACACCTCCTCATTCGTTAAATCCAGACCTCAAGGGCAAAACCAGGGAAAGGTGAGCTGTCACTCAGAAATGCTTTCATGAGGGATGGGATCGTTCAAATCTGGTTCTTATCCCTTCCCCCCACCTCCTCTCCCTCGCCCTCTGTATCGGCATGGAACCACTGCGTTCTGACATGCTAATATATAGCCAGGCTGTACATGCAGGGAAAGGTCTAGCCTCTGTAGAACAAGCAGACCAGCACAAAAAGGAGGTCATCGCTCACCATTAGCACATAGCCTAGCACATAGACCTGTGTGTATGTACAGCTATGGAGATGTGGTAACACTTTCAAACATGTCCAGCAATTTAGGAAAGATATATTTGGCATAATTAGAGTTGGTACTTTAAGCTAATGCACATATTCAATTATGTCACAATTCTTCAAATCTATTTCAGCTTCCCGATTTTATTGCAGAATAATTTCCTGGATGTATAAGGCAAATTACTATACATTGATACTGGCAACTTGAACAACTAGTCATGTCACATATTACAGCCATTGCATGTCACTTTAAGGGATATGCAACCAAAAAGAGAAAAAGGAATGCTTCACTGGGTCATTTATCCAAATCTAGTGAAAAAAAGGGTGCTCATCAAAAAAACTTGGGCGTCCAAATAGCCATGAAAAGATAAAAAACAACTTTTCAGGCACTCCGTACTAAAATGAAAAAGCCTTTATTAAATTCTGGCTACATGCCTTTTCATGGATATGCAACCATTTGGGAAATACTCTAATTTTTCACCTCCTTTTGAGTTCAACAATTGAGTTTTACCTTTCTCCATTTCATCTAGCCATTTTCTGAGTCTGACAGTAACACTTTTATATCCAGCCCATAGATCATCGAATCAGATTAGACCATTATTGCACCTATTAACAGATCGCTCAAAAGTGACTAAGAATTCTGATATTCCTCCTTGATTCTTCTGTGGTTCTAAAGTGTACAAAGACCAAATGAATGAAAATTAAATGTGCCAATTTTCTAGGCTAATTTATGAATCCTGCATGGTACTAAATGAATCAATGGTAAAACTCAATTGTTGATCTTGGGGGAGGTGGAAATTGAATTTCCCCAAATGGTGGCTTATGCCTTTTTGAATGATTGAATGACAAAGCTTGATAGACAAAGTCTACCTAAGCTATAAAGAAAAGATGTTCATTCATTTAGACCATAGACAAGACCAACAACATTCATAACTCCGCTACTGTAAATAATCCCATGTACCACTTTAATTTTCAAATTAACTGATGCTATTTTGTGTTGCTATGATGTGGGTACATGAAAGAGAGCAGTATAATTGAAGGTATTTGAAGACGAATGGCTTTAATCTGTTCCTGGCTGTAATATATCTCTCTGACAGCTGCTGTGCACTGCACAAAATCATGTGCAATTCACACCTGCATACCCATGTTAGGGCTACATGACAGTTCATTGCGTAGTGCAAAGTGTAATTTAAGGTTGTCATGGGAGAAACAGAGAATGTTGCTACCATATGGACACCAGTAGTAGTTCCATTGAAGAGTACCTGTAAATTCTAGGCAGTTATCTTCGCTTAGGTGGGTCAGAAATGTGTAAAATGGATTCCGCTCCGAGGTCAGGAGGTCTCTGCTGTCCTCTGCCACCCCAGCCTCCATTTCTGCACATGCTAGTGTGTGATACGTAATGCATGGAAAGCCGCGCCTGTGAAACTGAGTAGCAGCCTCTTTGTGGAAGCTTGGCCTCATGTGTCGGACCCCCTGAAGAGATTAAGGGAGTATCAGTCAACTCTCCCATCATCACTGCCGACCCCCGGCAGGCAAATACCCTCGATCACACGATCACATACCTGAGCTAGGAATGTGTTACAGGTGACACCTTAAGCATGCCATGTCTGTCTTTACAGTCTCATGACGAACACACATCTGTGTGGACAACTTCTCCATTGCTGACTCAATAACTCTCATTAATCTATCGACCTATTGACCTCCTAACTCTCCCACACGTGTAACGCAGAGCACAGTTTGAGGCTGATGTGGCATTTCTCATCGATCTTCGCATCGTCCACAACCTGAACTGATTATTTACCGGTGGGTGGAGAGAATCAAGATGAAAGGCTGATGATCATCTCATGAGCTGGCGTGCTACCAAATGTCAAATAGGCAACGTGTAACCAATTCCGCCACAATATTTATATGTCTTTCTCAGCAAAAATGGATGAGAATTTTTGACCTCAAACTCACGCAACGTTGCTTGTCTTGGTGCCACTGACAGTCTGAGTGAAGCTGTGGATGTAAAGAGACAAAGAAGTGAAGGTGAATCCACTACGCTCTAGATCCTCCAATCCATCACCATCACCTTCTTGACAATGTCTACGTCTCCATCCATGAGAAACTCGTCTGCAAGACAAAATATAGTCCGTAAACATTCAGCATAGACAGGAAACACATGTCGTTGTCGGCCTCGAAAGAACATGTCATTCTTTGAAGAAGTGCAAAGATCAAGCACAGAGGTCATGAGGTGGCGTTGAGTTTGTCACAGGGAGCAGCAAGCAGTACTCACAGGCATGATGGATGGAGTGTCTCCATGGTTATGAGCTAGGGCTCCAGAAATGAGAAACTATAAGTAGAACAGCAGCTTCTCTTCCCAGTGCCTGTAGACCAGAAGAAGACCCAAACCTGTTAATCTGATAATTAGGAAAATCAAGGTACAGTACTAAGTTCAACCTGTTAAAGGTGACATAGAATGGATTGATGGAGTATTGCACCTTGTTCACTGATGTTAAAATATTTTGTCAAAAAAGATAATCAAGTGACATTTTACAAGCCTAGTTAACATCTCATATTTAAGATGTGTACTGAAATGGGATTTTTGCCTAAACAACGCCCCACTCTGGCCACCTTAATTGAACTGCAATGGCTTTGTGCTATTTGACATCATTTGTAGGCTTTGTTCTAATTCGCCCATGATTTAGTGGCTATTTCTAAATGTAGGATTTCCATAAGAAAGAGGGCAGAACCATGCCTCATGTTCATGATAGCTCTTTGACCATGCACAACCACTCTTAATTCATCAAAACCAATGTAAAAGTGGTTTTCCATTCGATGTCTCCTTTAAACCAAGTTTATGTTCATGTTCATGTTTAGTTGTAAAAATGTGTGTGCTATCAGTCATGGTATGCATATGAATAGAGCAGTGTTTCTCAAACCTTTTTAGATCAAGGACCATTTTGCCCAAAAAATATTTTTCAGGGACGACCTACCCTTGCGCCCACTCACCAAGTTGTAAATTGACATTTATGTGCACATCAAATTGAGATAGCTTGAAGTTTTTAATATAGGCTAAATTACAGGCCTGCTTTGAGTGCATTGAACCACTCCTTGTGAGAAACTAAAATTCACATATTTTTTGGAAATCCCCTCAGGGACCAGTTGAGCTTGCTCGCGGACCACCAGTGGTCCCCGGACCACACTTTGATAAACACTGGAATAGAGTCAATCGCCCAGGTAAAAACACTGCTTCTTGAGAAAAGTTTAAACATGCAAGCATCGCATGCCAAAGATTCACAGCGTAGTAAAGTAAATGTGGTATGCAGTGCAGTACCACAGTGTTGACTGCTTCAGTATATACAAACAACAGGTTTGCGTGCAGAAACACAGTACAAATATGTTGTAGAGGGGGTCTCTGGGCCTATGGCCAACCATGGCATGTCTTTCTGTGGTCATAGTGATGTGGCTGTGATATATGTGCAACATACTCAGAAGTGATTGATGTGGAATAGCTACATTTAACTCTATCCATGGGCATATTCTCTCTCACTTTCAGCCCATTTCACCCTGTCTCCTTGCATTGCAAGGCATGGCATGGCTTGGCATAGCTGCATAATAGAATCCTCACATGGCCCTCTATGACATGTAAACCTCCAGGAAGGAAGAAGGCTGTGATCAATTTAGCTGGTGGGGAAAAACGCCTTTGAAAATCACCTCGCCAGCCACACCATGGTTTTATTATGAGACAGAATGCACTAGCTGGGATCATTATGCATTCAACATTGCATGTATAGGTAGGAAAACTGCCATCTGCTGGCGTGCGTTTAAGATGAAAGGGTGGGGGAGAAATCAAAAACAAATGGCCACAAGTAAACTGGACATTACTACACACTGACTGGCAGTTCAACCCAAAACGTTTTCGAATAAAATTCTGGTGAACTTTAAGTGGTTTTCCCAGGATGTTTGTGGGCTGATCCATTAGATATACTGTAAGTGGGTCATTTATTGGTTCATTTAAACCTTTGATAGGTTGAGCTTGACATAACAAAGCTGTCAACCAGTTTCACTTTCATATTAGGTGCAGAGTTTTACCAATAATAGAAATAGCCTAATAGGAAATTATATTATCACTTTCTAATTGCAATCTCACTTGATCATCAAGAAGTTAGACCAATACCTTACACCAAAGATAAAAAAAAAATCAAGAAAAAGTATCAAGAATGCTGAGTTCTGTTTTGATGAAATGAAAGGCTGGAATGCAAACATGACTCAAGGGCTTTAAGGTCAAGTAACACTTTAAGTGACTTAATAAACTCTGGCTAACACCTAATAATTTAAAGAATGTCTTTACGACCTCCTACTGTCGGCCTGAGGCCGAGCCAAAGGCTGGTTATCATTACCATTTCACCGATTTTTGTCCGCTCGCAGTGAGATGTGCTGACATGGTTTAAGGAAACAACTGATTACCAATCAGCAGTACAGCAGCACAGGCAAGGTAATGTATAATCATAGCCATTCAAATGCTGCAGAGGATCGCTGATCTGTGCTGACAGGCATTTTAACTGCCATGTTAAAAGTTTATGTCAACTTCGATTTCAGGGGATATGCATTTCCGGCACCTCAGATAAATTAACAATATCATCCCATTCTTCTTCTATACACATATATAGGCCTATATATATATGGGCAATTCCATGAAAAAGTCAATCTGACCTTTAAAATTAAAGTCTCATCTTCATGGACATACTAATTATTTCAGAAAACTTGCAATACAAAAAAATATTGTCTCGATGTAAATATTCAACTGAACAAGTTTCGAAAGGATATCTGTTTGTTAAAATTTTTACCCTATTCAGCCGTACTGTAAGTCTATGAAGGGGCTTATTAAGGGGTTGTAGAACCTGATAATGTAATAATTACCCAATAATGTAATAACTCCCGATAATGTAATAAAAACTCCCTCATAAGTCCCTCATAAGTCCCTAAAACATGTAATAAAACCTGATAATGTAATAAAACCTGATAATGTAATACGGTGCATTTCCCAATAATGTAAAAATCGGCATGCTGATTATGTAATGAAATGTTACATTACATTTCCAGTATTCCAATTTTTACATTATTAGGAATATATATATATATATGAGAGAGAGAGAGAGAGAGAGAGAGAGAGAGAGAGAGAGAGAGAGAGAGAGAAATAATATAGATACATTTTCCTTTGTTTGTGCCCAGTTCCCTCTCCTACCAAATCTCACTTTAACCACAGTGAGAACCCCATCCCCTCCTTTTTCGGCTCCAGCCCCTTAGGTGGCCCCCAGTTCAATGTTGAGTCATTAAATTGGCCATCAAAACTTTGAGATTGTGTACATATTACATCCTTTTTTTATTGCATAAATTAGGCTGGTACCCAAAACAAATAAGATTTTTTAATAGGCTTCAGCATAGTATTAATATCTGTTTTAGGTGTGATGGACTAATTTTCAAAAGATACTGACCTGTCAGTTGCAGCAGACCTGAATGCAAACTTCTCTGGAATTCACAAAACTTTACTGCCCCCTAGTGTTTACAATAGATTTAGCATTCTGCAAAAGTTCAGAGAGAAAAAAGATACCATCATAAATTCTTTATTTCACTGTGTAGCTTCAAACCACAGTCAAACTTTTTGGTGTATCAGTCAGTCAGTCTGATGATTAGAAACAACATAAAGTGAGACAAACTACAAATGGGGAAGATGGATGCATGTTTACATTAATATAGTTTTGGCTATAAGTAGGCCTTGACTGTGCAAATTTGGTCCAAAAGACTTTCATATGGATAATGATAGATCTCTGGCTTGTTCTCCATAGCCTACTGCACATGTGCAGCTCATCACAGCTAACTTTAACTGGAAGAGTCATGCTGACCCACAGAAAACAGTTTCAATTAATATGCTATTTTGTTGACTATCATGTCTTCATTTTACAAGATGGTCATCTTCTGTGTTTGCTGGTATGTTAATAACAACTGCCAAATGATACTGCCTGTAAGTAAGAACAATAAGCAAAGTCCTCCACCTTGACAATGCACTTTAGTTAGGCCTACCCATACCAATGTCAAGAAGCTAATCAAACCTGTCACTGAAGCAGCATACTGACTGTCCTCACACAACGTATAATGCATAACAACTCTACTCTTATTTTACTATGATTGTGGAGAGGTTGTTGTCAAATTGGCCTTCCCAACTTAATTTGAAGTATGGAAGACTATGAATCCAATAGCCGAGCTCACAGAAGATATCAACACACATTACAAATCACAGATCATGCTGCCCTTCAATGATCAGCGCTTGCGCAGTGAGTCCGGTGTCACGCCGCCATTTTAACAGCGCATGCCCAGTATAGTTACCCGGCTAGTCATATAAAAAGCGCTCCGTAACTCTGTCTCATTCCACCTTCAGCCATTTTGACAATGTTGGGAGCTGTGGGACGTTGCTGCACCGGGGCTCTTCAGGCTCTCAAGCCTGGAGTCAAGGCTCTCGGATCACGATCGGCGCTTCTTGCTTGTAAGTAATTCATGATCGTTTTGTTATGTTTTGCTATAATTGCATTCTGGCGGTGCCACGCATGAAGGCTACAACCTGTCAGTGTCATGGTCGTGCTGAGGCAAATGGCAGACGGCATGCAGGCGGCGCGAGCAAGACAGGCCGCGGACATGACTTAAACATTTCAATGACAAACTTTAAGGATATTAGTTTTTATTGCTTCATTTGTGTTTCTGGAGTAGTGATCCTCAAGTACATTTCCTGTCAGTGCAGCTATGAATGGGAATTCCTACGTTAACATTGATGACCTTTGTATGTCATGAGGAAGCTAACTGACTAGCTTGCTCGGCGTTTAGCAAGGACTGCATGCTCATTGAGGCTCGTGCAATGTGTCCTGCTAACTAGTAGTTATTATTAAAAATGGAAAGTGTTATGATACTGATACGTGTTTAGAATTTGTAGTTGATGAGGATCTGTCCATAGTAACAAGTCGTCCTTCTGTTGATGGTACAAGTTGTTCAGCTTTTTATGCTAACGCTAGGTAGCTAACATTCACGCAACTTGAATGTGTAGTTGACGGTGAAGTAGCATTAGCCTCCGAACCAATGTCCTTATTGGCACCGAGGACACGAGGATTAGGTGGAAGGCTTGCTGCAAGACTCAATATTACAGCGCAAATACATTTGTTTCATACGCCAGTAGCATATTCCATCAAACTGCTGTTAATGATAACTTTGAGTGGGATCGTTTGACGTTTGCAGACTAATGAGGATTAGATCAACTTTGAATTGGGTCAGTCCACACAAACGACTTTCAAACGTCTGCAATGACGCAGGTGTATTTGCTGAAGGGCTATAGATATTGTAGTTAATTCATTGTGCATTAAGTGTTTCTGTCGTATTCTCCTCCACAGCCAGGGATTATGCTGCCCCAGCCGCTGCTGCAGCCACCGCAAATGGGCGTATCGTCGCGGTCATCGGTGCCGTGGTGGACGTCCAGTTCGATGAGGGCCTCCCACCCATCCTGAACGCCCTGGAAGTGGCTGACCGTGAGACCAGGCTAGTACTGGAGGTGGCTCAGCATTTGGGTAAGGCAGCAATAGAATTTTAAAGAAATTATATCTAGTTTGACTGTAATGATTGAGTTCCTAACTAATTCAATTACCTTCTTTTAGGTGAGAACACAGTCCGTACTATTGCTATGGACGGTACAGAGGGCTTGGTCCGTGGCCAGAAGGTTTTGGACACTGGTGCCCCCATCAGAATCCCTGTGGGACCAGAGACCCTGGGCAGAATCATGAATGTCATTGGAGAGCCCATTGATGAGAGGGGTCCTATCTCTACTAAGCAGTAAGTTCTAATAAGTAGTTTTGCAGCTCTTTGCTCACTATTGCTGTTGCTTAAATGGTTAGAAGGCAGTTGGTGGTGAAAGGTGCAGACTCCCAAAGCTGATGTGCTTTTTGTATAGGCCTACATGTTTAGTAGGTTAAATGGATGAGTCCAAGTATTGTAACCATTAGTGGCAGCCTGAAGATCACATTCAGTGTGTAGCTTTAGGTTTAATGCAACTTGTAACCATATATCAAACCCACTCCTATTAATCTAAACTGTCTGGTTTTGAATTTTCTGATGAATTGATATCTTTACAATATGACAAAATTTGGCATTGAAGGGTGAGTATGTGCTAAAGGTTTATTATTCTTTCAGGACTGCCCCAATCCACGCTGAGGCACCAGAGTTCACAGACATGAGTGTGGAGCAGGAGATTCTGGTCACAGGAATCAAGGTGGTCGATCTGCTGGCCCCCTATGCCAAGGGTGGAAAGATTGGTAAGAATCTCAAATGACCTTTGAAGTTATAACATAATTGGAATAATATTGAGCATTATGAGAAATTGTTGCAAAGCAGAGTTTAAAAGGTCTTGTGTTTTTGTAGGCCTGTTCGGTGGTGCCGGAGTGGGCAAGACTGTACTTATTATGGAGCTGATCAACAACGTGGCCAAGGCCCATGGTGGTTACTCCGTGTTCGCTGGTGTGGGAGAGAGGACCCGTGAGGGCAACGATCTCTACCATGAGATGATTGAGTCCGGTGTCATCAACCTGAAGGATACCACTTCCAAGGTACGCAGCGTTCTTTCTAAGCATGGAGGTGTGTAGACACTTATCGGGTGCTGACCTGTCTGGTTGGCAGAAAGGGCATGGGCATGTATGATCATACAGCTCTTGATTGCAGTGGAATCTTTCAAAATATTTTGTGATCAAAATTTATAATGACTTGACATGAATGGAAGGTGAATATGGGAGTCTAAAAGAATCTGACCTACACAAGTTACACCCCCTTCTGTCATTCTCAGTGTTGCCATCTAAATTAAGAACCACCTGTTGCTATTTTAGCTGTGCATGGTCTGTGTTGACTCATTGTCCATGGATCTGCTCTTCCCCCAAACCTCCAGGTGGCGCTGGTGTACGGACAGATGAACGAGCCCCCAGGCGCCCGTGCCCGTGTCGCTCTGACTGGATTGACCGTTGCCGAATATTTCCGTGACCAGGAAGGCCAGGATGTGCTGCTCTTCATTGACAACATCTTCCGTTTCACCCAGGCCGGTTCAGAGGTGCGTTAACTCTGACTTGATCCAGCATGCTTGGATTTCTGAGCTTTAAACTTTAGTTGTAAATGTTTTGTTATGGCCATTCATGGCTAAATATACATTTGTTTATTACAGGGATGCAAAGTATTTGAAAGCAAATTATTAGCAGTTCACTTTTTTTTTCTCTCTCTCTTTTGTGGGCTGTATCTGTTCCTTTGGTGTCTCTGGTTCAAATACGGTGTTAATTCCTCTCCAGGTGTCTGCCCTGTTGGGTCGTATCCCCTCTGCTGTGGGTTACCAGCCCACTCTGGCCACTGACATGGGTACCATGCAGGAGCGAATTACCACCACTAAGAAGGGATCCATCACCTCTGTGCAGGTACACTACAAGCCACCGCAGTGCTTCCTTTTTCTTTAACCTGAGCACACATCCTTTGCCAAGCCATCCACCTTCAAGCACATCCAGTGTATTAGAAACTATTGGTTTTGTGGTTTGATATTGTGTTTGGGAAATATTTGAGTTGGTGTGAGAGTACAACATGGAGGTACTACTCGTTAGTTCTTAAAGGACAGTGCTAGATGGGAAAGAGTTTTAGAGATTTGACGCTTTGTATCATTTCCTTGTATCCTCCAGGCCATCTATGTGCCCGCTGATGACTTGACTGATCCCGCCCCTGCCACCACCTTCGCTCACTTGGACGCCACCACTGTGTTGTCCCGTGCCATTGCTGAGCTGGGTATCTACCCCGCTGTGGACCCCCTCGATTCCACTTCCCGTATCATGGACCCCAACATTGTAGGAACTGAGCACTATGAAATCGCCCGTGGTGTCCAGAAGATCCTGCAGGTTAGTATGGCCTCTGCAATGATCGATGTTTGTTAGGTCTTTAGACATGTAGTCTTGTAGTAGCTGGTAATTGGTAATTTAGAAGACTTTCTAATATGTGTCCATTTTATATATATGAAGTTTGTGTGTTTTTTTCTGTGACAGTCACTCATGTTTTGTTTTGCTTGTTCTTGTAGGACTACAAATCTCTTCAGGATATCATTGCCATCTTGGGTATGGATGAGTTGTCTGAGGAGGACAAGCTGACTGTGGCCCGCGCCCGTAAGATCCAGCGTTTCCTGTCCCAGCCCTTCCAGGTGGCTGAGGTGTTCACTGGTCACTTGGGCAAACTTGTGCCCCTGAAGGAGACCATCAGCGGTTTCAAGTCCATCCTTGGTGGTACGTGGCTTCTCACTTTTGCATTAACACAATAGTAGAACACTCTAATAATAAACTACTATTCACTTATTTTATTTAATATATTGATTCATGTAAATGTTTTGTCTGTCCCCAGGTGAGTACGATGCCCTGCCTGAGCAGGCTTTCTACATGGTGGGCCCAATCGAGGAGGTGGTGCAGAAGGCAGAGAAGCTGGCTGAGGAGCACTCGTAAACGAGCATCTGTCAATTCTTGTGTAAAAAGAGAGAAGCTGGTGGAAGCACTTGGTTTGTACGCTGTCACATTCAAATCCAAAAGTTGTCCCTGTATCTGTCGAGTCATTCTGAAAAAAGTTCTATTTAATGTTTCCAATTACAAAGGTGGAAAATAAAGGTCTGTCTTACAATGTTTGTCTTGTGGGTTTTCATTTCTCTGAAATTGCGCTTATATCAATTCTCACATTGGTGTAGCTCAGCATTTCTCAAACTGTGGGGTGCAGACACATGACAGGTGGAGCGCGAGACGTCTCTTTGCAATCGACCGACGACCATGCCCCCTGAATTCACCCATCACCTCTGTCAGATTACTCGCAGAGCATTTGACAGATATGTGCACATGTATGACAGTAAATTGAGCTTTGCAATGGTATTACCTGCTAGTTGCTGATGGGTGTTTTGAAATATCTCGGAAGGTGAGGCGTGACAATTCTCTGCCTTGGGGAATGACAGAAAAAGTTTGAGAACCACTGGTGTAGTTTGTTGCAATACATGTATTACATTATGATGGGTTCCAAATGGTCAATTAGCAGTGATACTCATATTTACTAGCCAAGTGTCTCATACTGTAGAATACCACCTTGGCGCACCAAATACGGCAAACAGATATTTGCCACACAAAAGAAATATGAATTGTCTGGTTGATTAGACTGGTGGCAATTGACAGGTGTCGCAAGATCCTTTTCTGTGTTGGCTAGTCAGGCCTACCTCAGCTTCATTTCAATGCTGATGGACGTTGAGAACTTATGTACCTTTCTCCAACAAGTCACTCCGAGCTATACAATAATGTGGGTGGTGCTATTGATGCCCTACTAGGGTTGAACAATCCACTGATCTAATTCTGGAGACCAGTGTAACACCCTTCATCTTAGGGCATAGTGCACTCATCAAATGAGTAAGATATTCTCTGACCAGGAAAAAATTATGCATAAAAAATTTAACCTTTTATGGATGGTCCTGAGCTACCTGTTCGAACCCCCTGCTTAACCCATGTAACGCTTCTTGTACCTCGGTTTGACTAGATTCTACGGCTGTGCACGTAAAGTCTGTGATTCAATTTCCTTGGGTAGCCTATCGTGGTGTGCATACGCTCAAACTACATTGCGACTAGGGGGTTTATTTTAGACCTTTGGCGGTAATGAAATTGACAAACATATCCGCTCATAAGTTGCAAGTTGACAGCATAGCAGAATAGAATAGCCGTGGTAAGCCTTGGTACTGGTAGGCCTTGGCTCATAACAAACATCAACTGTCAGAAGTTACATCCCCAGGCAGCTCCCACACACCGGCTGCTGCAGACATGCCTACGTCACAATGGTATACAAAAACCTTCACATCAGACGTAGGCCAAAGTGTTCAGAGATGCTTCATTTCACGATTGACTACAGCAGCAAGCGGACGGCGCCGAAAATGCTCTGTAGGTTTGTCATTTAAATAATTAAGAGAACTTCACTCTGAACAGGTAAGATCATTACACAACCAAGACACAATGCAAGAGGTCTAGCTCTTTTTTTTTTGTATGAGATGCATGAAGACGTCTTCTCCAAATAGGCCTTGGTTATAACTTTCTGTCGTAGTAGGCCTACAAACAACATTAAATTTGCTCTAGTACAAAATATCATGAAGCTTAAACTACATTCTAATCCAGCAGTTTTGGTTGATGTATTCATAACAGGTTTGTGGTTGCTATGGTTACTGAAGTTGTTGCTATGCTGGTTGCTAGGGTAATCATGTAGCTGGTGCTGGTTGCTCATTCTGGAATTGGTTGTTAGGCTACTGGGGGTAGTTATGGTGGTTGCTACTGTTGCTTTAGTTACAGCATTATGGTTGGCTTTGTGGAGATGTCAGGCTGTAGACTTGTTGCTATGGTAATTGTTGCTTTGGTTACAGCATTATGATTGGTTTTGTGGAGGTGTTGGGCTGTAGGGGACTGGAGATTGGTGTTGTATTAGTAGGCTATTGCACTGGGTAACTATGTTGCTATGTGCTATATAAATAAACTTGAACTTGAAATATGCAATGTGCTGTTAGAACTCCACAACACAGGCCAGGTGGCGAGGTGTTCTTGCAGTTACTATGGATTGTTGGTTGCTAGTGTATGGTTGCGGCTGCCATAATGGATGTGGTTGCTATGGTTGCTATTTTGGTGAGATGTTGAAAAAATTACAGATGATAGACGGTCGATTGGGTTGATGGATAATGGCCTTGGCATATTTTCAAATGAAATAGGTTATGCTACAAGGTCACAGGCTTACATAATGATAACTGGTACTTTCAATCTGAAACAAGCTGTAATCAGAGAAAAACCATAGAGAATAGTCTTGTCATTTTATGTATTACCTACATGTCCATCCAATCCATCCATTCACTTTTGACATGACTGAATTTCTTTCAGACAGTGAAGAGTGAAGGCATTTTGTGAGAATCTCACGATCATGGAAGGTAAGTGTCATTGTGTTCTCAATGGATCTGCACTTTTCTTTTAATCTCCATATAGACCACATCATATATCATGATGTAGTCTTAAAGATAGTATTCAAAATACTGACTTA
>JAODXP020000197.1:49727-79118 GCA_027497455.2 Sardinella longiceps | reverse complement strand
ACAACATAAAGTGAGACAAACTACAAATGGGGAAGATGGATACATGTTTACATTAATATAGTTTTGGCTATAAGTAGGCGTTGACTGTGCAAATTTGGTCCAGAAGACTTTCATATGGATAATGATAGATCTCTGGCTTGTTCTCCATAGCCTACTGCACATGTGCAGCTCATCACAGCTAACTTTAACTGGAAGAGTCATGCTGACCCACAGAAAACAGTTTCAATTAATATGCTATTTTGTTGACTATCATGTCTTCATTTTACAAGATGGTCATCTTCTGTGTTTGCTGGTATGTTAATAACAACTGCCAAATGATACTGCCTGTAAGTAAGAACAATAAGCAAAGTCCTCCACCTTGACAATGCACTTTAGTTAGGCCTACCCATACCAATGTCAAGAAGCTAATCAAACCTGTCACTGAAGCAGCATACTGACTGTCCTCACACAACGTATAATGCATAACAACTCTACACTTATTTTACTATGATTGTGGAGAGGTTGTTGTCAAGTTGGCCTTCCCAACTTAATTTGAAGTATGGAAGACTATGAATCCAATAGCCGAGCTCACAGAAGATATCAACACACATTACAAATCACAGATCATGCTGCCCTTCAATGATCAGCGCTTGCGCAGTGAGTCCGGTGTCACGTCGCCATTTTAACAGCGCATGCCCAGTGTAGTTACCCGGCTAGTCATATAAAAAGCGTTCCCTAACTCTGTCTCATTCCACCTTCAGCCATTTTGACAATGTTAGGAGCTGTGGGACGTTGCTGCACCGGGGCTCTTCAGGCTCTCAAGCCTGGAGTCAAGGCTCTCGGATCACGATCGGCGCTTCTTGCTTGTAAGTAATTCATGATCGTTTTGGTATGTTTTGCTATAATTGCATTCTGGCGGTGCCACGCATGAAGGCTACAACCTGTCAGTGTCATGGTCGTGCTGAGGCAAATGGCAGACGGCATGCAGGCGGCGCGAGCAAGACAGGCCGCGGACATGACTTAAACATTTCAATGACAAATTTTAAGGATATTAGTTTTTATTGCTTCATTTGTGTTTCTGGAGTAGTGATCCTCAAGTACATTTCCTGTCAGTGCAGCTATGAATGGGAATTCCTACGTTAACATTGATGACCTTTGTATGTCATGAGGAAGCTAACTGACTAGCTTGCTCGGCGTTTAGCAAGGACTGCATGCTCATTGAGGCTCGTGCAATGTGTCCTGCTAACTAGTAGTTATTATTGAAAATGGAAAGTGTTATGATACTGATACGTGTTTAGAATTTGTAGTTGATGAGGATCTGTCCGTAGTAACAAGTCGTCCTTCTGTTGATGGTACAAGTTGTTCAGCATTTTATGCTAACGCTAGGTAGCTAACATTCACGCAACTTGAATGTGTAGTTGACGGTGAAGTAGCATTAGCCTCCGAACCAATGTCCTTATTGGCACCGAGGACACGAGGATTAGGTGGAAGGCTTGCTGCAAGACTCAATATTACAGCGCAAACACATTTGTTTCATACGCCAGTAGCATATTCCATCAAATTGTTGTTAATGATAACTTTGAGTGGGATCTTTTGACGTTTGCAGACTAATGAGGATTAGATCAACTTTGAATTGGGTCAGTCGACACAAACGACTTTCAAACGTCTGCAATGACGCAGGTGTATTTGCTGTAGGGCTATAGATATTGTAGTTAATTCATTGTGCATTAAGTGTTTCTGCTGTATTCTCCTCCACAGCCAGGGATTATGCTGCCCCAGCCGCTGCTGCAGCAACCGCAAATGGGCGTATCGTCGCGGTCATCGGTGCCGTGGTGGACGTCCAGTTCGATGAGGGCCTCCCACCCATCCTGAACGCCCTGGAAGTGGCTGACCGTGAGACCAGGCTAGTACTGGAGGTGGCTCAGCATTTGGGTAAGGCAGCAATATAATTTTAAAGAAATGATATCTAGTTTGACCGTTATGAATGAGTTCCTAACTAATGCAATTACCTTCTTTTAGGTGAGAACACAGTCCGTACTATTGCTATGGACGGTACAGAGGGCTTGGTCCGTGGCCAGAAGGTTTTGGACACTGGTGCCCCCATCAGAATCCCTGTGGGACCAGAGACCCTGGGCAGAATTATGAATGTCATTGGAGAGCCCATTGATGAGAGGGGTCCAATCTCTACTAAGCAGTAAGTTCAAATAAGTAGTTTTGCAGCTCTTTGCTCACCTTTCTTAATGGTTAGAAGGCAGTTGGTGGTGAAAGGTGCAGACTCCCAAAGCTGATGTGCTTTTTGTATAGGCCTACATGTTTAGTAGGTTAAATGGATGAGCCCAAGTATTGATGGCATTAGTGGCAGCCTGAAGATCACATTCAGTGTTTTGATTTAGGTCTAATGCAACTTGTAACCATATGTCAAACCCACCCCTCTCAATCTACACCATCTAGTTTTGAATTGTCATACTGATGAATTGATTGGAATGATGTCTTTACAATATAACACATTTGACATTGAAGGGTGAGTATGCTAATGGTATTATTATTCTTTCAGGACTGCCCCAATCCACGCTGAGGCACCAGAGTTCACAGACATGAGTGTGGAGCAGGAGATCCTGGTCACAGGAATCAAGGTGGTCGATCTGCTGGCCCCCTATGCCAAGGGTGGAAAGATCGGTAAGAATCTCAAAGGCCCTTAATACATAATTTGAAATAATATTGAGAATGATGTGAAAATAATTGTTATAAAGCAGAGTTTAAAAGGTCTGTGTTTTTGTAGGCCTGTTCGGTGGTGCCGGAGTGGGCAAGACTGTACTTATTATGGAGCTGATCAACAACGTGGCCAAGGCCCATGGTGGTTACTCCGTGTTCGCTGGTGTGGGAGAGAGGACCCGTGAGGGCAACGATCTCTACCATGAGATGATTGAGTCCGGTGTCATCAACCTGAAGGATACCACTTCCAAGGTACGCAGCGTTCTTTCTAAGCATGGAGGTGTGTAGACACTTATTGGGTGCTGACCTGTCTGGTTGGCAGAAAGGGCATGGGCATGTATGATCATACAGCTCTTGATTGCAGTGGAATCTTTCATAATATTTTGTGATCAAAATTTTTAATGACTTGACATGAATGGAAGGTGAATTTGGGGGTCAAAAAGAATCTGACCTACACAAGTTACACCCCCTTCTGTCATTCTCAGTGTTGCCATCTAAATTAAGAACCACCTGTTGCTATTTTAGCTGTGCATGGTCTGTGTTGACTCATTGTCCATGGATCTGCTCTTCCCCCAAACCTCCAGGTGGCGCTGGTGTACGGACAGATGAACGAGCCCCCAGGCGCCCGTGCCCGTGTCGCTCTGACTGGATTGACCGTTGCCGAATATTTCCGTGACCAGGAAGGCCAGGATGTGCTGCTCTTCATTGACAACATCTTCCGTTTCACCCAGGCCGGTTCAGAGGTGCGTTAACTCTGACTTGATCCAGCATGCTTGGATTTCTGAGCTTTAAACTTTAGTTGTAAATGTTTTGTTATGGCCATTCATGGCTAAATATACATTTGTTTATTACAGGGATGCAAAGTATTTGAAAGCAAATTATTAGCAGTTCACTTTTTTTTTTTTTTTTTTTTTTTTTTTTTTTGTGAGCTGTATCTGTTCCTTTGGTGTCTCTGGTTCAAATACGGTGTTAATTCCTCTCCAGGTGTCTGCCCTGTTGGGTCGTATCCCCTCTGCTGTGGGTTACCAGCCCACTCTGGCCACTGACATGGGTACCATGCAGGAGCGAATTACCACCACTAAGAAGGGATCCATCACCTCTGTGCAGGTACACTACAAGCCACCGCAGTGCTTCCTTTTTCTTTAACCTGAGCACACATCCTTTGCCAAGCCATCCACCTTCAAGCACATCCAGTGTATTAGAAACTATTGGTGTTGTGGTTTGATATTGTGTTTGGGAAATATTTTGAGTTGGTGTGAGAGTACAACATGGAAGTACTACTTGTTAGTTCTTAAAGGACAGTGTTAGATGGGAAAGAGTTTAAGAGATTTGACGCTTTGTATCATTTCCTCGTATCCTCCAGGCCATCTATGTGCCCGCTGATGACTTGACTGATCCCGCCCCTGCCACCACCTTCGCTCACTTGGACGCCACCACTGTGTTGTCCCGTGCCATTGCTGAGCTGGGTATCTACCCCGCTGTGGACCCCCTCGATTCCACTTCCCGTATCATGGACCCCAACATTGTAGGAACTGAGCACTATGAAATCGCCCGTGGTGTCCAGAAGATCCTGCAGGTTAGTATGGCCTCTGCAATGTCGATGTTTGTTAGGGCTTTAGACATGTAGTCTTGGTAATGGTAATTGGTAATTTAGAAGACTTTCTAATAGTGTCCATTATATATATGAAGTTTGTGTTTTTTCTGTGACAGTCACTCATGTTTTGTTTTGCTTGTTCTTGTAGGACTACAAATCTCTTCAGGATATCATTGCCATCTTGGGTATGGATGAGTTGTCTGAGGAGGACAAGCTGACTGTGGCCCGCGCCCGTAAGATCCAGCGTTTCCTGTCCCAGCCCTTCCAGGTGGCCGAGGTGTTCACTGGTCACTTGGGCAAACTTGTGCCCCTGAAGGAGACCATCAGCGGTTTCAAGTCCATCCTTGGTGGTACGTGGCTTCTCACTTTTGCATTAACACAATAGTAGAACACTCTAATAATAAACACTATTCACTTTTTTATTTAATATATTGATTCATGTAAATATGTTGTCGTCCCCAGGTGAGTACGATGCCCTGCCTGAGCAGGCTTTCTACATGGTGGGCCCAATCGAGGAGGTGGTGCAGAAGGCAGAGAAGCTGGCTGAGGAGCACTCGTAAACGAGCATCTGTCAATTGTGTAAAAAAAGAGAGAAGCTGGTGGAAGCACTTGGTTTGTACGCTGTCACATTCAAATCCAAAAGTTGTCCCTGTATCTGTCGAGTCATTCTGAAAAAAAGTTCTATTTAATGTTTCCAATTACAAAGGTGGAAAATAAAGGTCTGTCTTACAATGTTTGTCTTGTGGGTTTTCATTTCTCTGAAATTGCGCTTTATTAATTCTCACATTGGTGTAGCTCAGCATTTCTCAAACTGTGGGGTGCAGACACATGACGGGTGAAGCGCGAGACGTCTCTTTGCAATCGACCGACGACCATGCCCCCTGAATTCACCCATCACCTCTGTCAGATTACTCGCAGAGCATTTGACAGATATGTGCACATGTATGACAGTAAATTGAGCTTTGCAATGGTATTATCTGCTAGTTGCTGATGGGTGTTTTGAAATATCTGGGAAGGTGAGGCGTGACAATTCTCTGCCTTCCAAAGTGGGGAATGACAAAGTTTGAGAACCACTGGTGTAGCTTGTTGCAATACATGTATTACATTATGATGGGTTCCAAATGGTCAGCTAGCAGTGATAACTCATATTTACCAGCCAAGTGCCTCATACTATTTAACTGTATAGAATACCACCTTGGCATACCAAATTCGGCAAACACATTTGCCACACAAAAGAAATATGAGTTGTGTGGTTGATAAGACTGGTGGCAATTGACAGGTGTTGCAAGATCCTTTTCTGTGTTGGCTAGTCAGGTCTACCTCAGCTTCATTTCAATGCTGATGGACGTTGAGAATGTACCTTTCTACAAGTCACTCCGAGCTATTTCGACAATAATGTGGGCGGTGCTATTGATGCTCTCCTAGGGTTGAACAATCCACTGATCTAATTCTGCAGACCAGTGTAACACCCTTCATCTTAGGGCATAGTGCACTCATCAAATGAGAGATTCTCTGACCAGGAAAAAAATTATGCATAACAATTTTAACCCTTTATGGATGGTCCTGAGCTACCTGTTCGAACCCCCTGCTTAACCCATGTAACGCTTCTTGTACCTCGGTTTGACTAGATTCTACGGCTGTGCACGTAAAGTCTGTGATTCAATTTCCTTGGGTAGCCTATCGTGGTGTGCATACGCTCAAATTAAATTGCGACTAGGGGGTTTATTTTAGACCTTTGGCGGTAATGAAACTGACAAACATATCCGCCCATAAGTTGCAAGTTGACAGCATAGCAGAATAGAATAGCCGTGGTAAGCCTTGGTACTGGTAGGCCTTGGCTCATAACAAACATCAACTGTCAGAAGTTACATCCCCAGGCAGCTCCCACACACCGGCTGCTGCAGACATGCCTACGTCACAATGGTATACAAAAACCTTCACATCAGACGTAGGCCAAAGTGTTCAGAGATGCTTCATTTCACGATTGACTACAGCAGCAAGCGGACGGCGCCGAAAATGCTCTGTAGGTTTGTCATTTAAATAATTAAGAGAACTTCACTCTGAACAGGTAAGATCATTACACAACCAATACACAATGCAAGAGGTCACTCTAGCATTTTATTTTGTATGAGATGTCATGAAGAAACTTTCTGTCGTAGTAGGCCTACAACAACATTAAATTAGCTCTAGTACAAAATATCATGAAGCTTAAACTACATTCTAATCCAGCAGTTTTGGTTGATGTATTCAACAGATTTGTGGTTTCTATGGTTACTGAAGTTGTTGCTATGCTGGTTGCTAGGGTAATCATGTAGCTGATGCTGGTTGCTAATTCTGGAATTGGTTGTTAGGCTACTGGAGGTAATTATGGTGGTTGCTACTGTTGCTTTAGTTACAGCATTATGGTTGGCTTTGTGGAGATGTAAGGCTGTAGACTTGTTGCTTTGGTTACAGCATTATGATTGGTTTTGTGGAGGTGTTGGGCTGTAGGGGACTGGAGATTGGTGTTGTATTAGTATTGCACTGGGTAACCATGTTGCTATGTGCTATATAAATAAACTTGAACTTGAAATATGCAATGTGCTGTTAGAACTCCACAATACAGGCCAGGTGGCGAGGTGTTCTTGCAGTTACTATGGAATGTTGGTTGCTAGTGTATGGTTGAAATAGGAATGGATGTGGTTGCTATGGTTGCTATTTTGGTGAAGCTTGGCAGAGATGTTGAAAAAATGACAGATCACAGTAGGTCGATTGGCTTGATGGATAGTGGCCATATTTGAGTTTTCAAGTGAAATAGGTTATGCTACAAGGTCACAGGCTTACATAATGATAACTGGTACTTTCAATCTGAAACAAGCTGTAATCAGAGAAAAACCATAGAGAATAGTCTATTCATTTTATTTATTATTTACATGTCCATCCAATCCATCCATTCACTTTTGACATGACTGAATTTCTTTCAGACAGTGAAGAGTGAAGGCATTTTGTGAGAATCGTATGATCATGGAAGGTAAGTGTCATTGTGTTCTCAATGGATCTGCACTTTTCTTTTAATCTCCATAGACCACATCATATATCATGATGTAGTCTTAAAGATAGTATTCTTAAATCTTCATGCTTAGGAGACCCTTCAAAGAGTCGCCCAGGTTCTTCAAGACTCAAGGATGGCTCAGACTCAGGATCTGCACTAAGCTCTCCACAGGAGAAGATGGACCTTTCTTCTTTACAGGAACACATTTTAAATCTCACGGAGGAGTGAGTTCTGTTTATTTTTTTTATTTTTTTTTATTTTTTACAAATTAACCAAACCGCCATGCTTGAAATAACTGAAGTTTGCCATTAATAGAAAGAACCATTTCTGAAAGTTTCTTTCGTATGTATTTTTTCTTAGTGAATGGAGAGTTTTCAGCAGCATGCTGCATACTCCTGTGAGTATTTATCTTTAAAGAAAACATTTTGGCCCCTTAGTTACCCAGACTCTCAAACCATCATTCCATTATTTTTTTACATTGTTCCTTTCTTGTCTGTGAAAGTAAATGAGTCTATGATTTTTCTGTTCAACACAGATGACACGCTTGCAGTTTGCTGAAATATGTATGGCCGTAATGAAGGTTGTGAGCCTCAGCTCCATCACAGTTATTGTGCCTGCATACGTGGGTGTGGCAAAAGATGTGAGAACCAGCAGACAGACTACACCAACATCCATCTCTGTCATTACATCAACTGAGAGGTACTGACTTCACATGTGACTTAGAATTCATCACATGGAAACTGAGTACTGATTTTCTATGCTTATGATATACTAACATTTCTAGGAAATTGTGCTTCTTCTCTAGGTCCCGTAGCTCTAAGGCCACATCTCCTGAGACTGAGAGTGCCGCCTCCTCTTCACCTGAGTTGCCTGGCGGACCTGTGAGTGACTTGGTGCACCGGATGAAAGGAGTCCTGGCGTCTCTACGCAAAACTGTGTACCCTCCTGCTGAGGATTCAGAGAGCTCTGCATCTGAGCGCTCTGCCAGCACCAAGGCCACTACAGCAACTCATGGAGATGCAGCCCATGATCTGGCCTGCATCACCACTATCCTTGACAGGCTGGTAGCCAGCGGACGCGTGCACCAGATTGCCAAAAACCTTGTCGGTCAGGTCCAGGGTGCCATGCGGGACAGCGCTCCAGCTACCATTCCTGTGGCTGCTGGCAAAAGCGTTTCGGACTCTGTTCTCTCTGCCAAGGTGAAGGCTGCTCCCAGGAGAACCCTCAGTGCCTCCAATATGGTTTATGCATATGCTGAGGAGGCCATCAGGAATTTGCTGCAGCCATACTTTCTCCCCCTTGTGGCTTGGAGTGACGCAAGTAGCCGTCCCCGTAGTGCCACTACCGAAGGGCCCTCACCTTCCCTTCTTGGACTGGAGAGAGATGAATGCAGCTGCCTGATGAGCCAAATGATGCAAAGGTTGCCTGCTGATATCAGCCTCAGGGAATCTGTGGATTCTGCCAGACCCAGTTCTGCACCTCAGGGCCGAGTCACCGTGTCCCCTTCACAGGGATTTAGTGAAGTTGCAGATCTCTTCACTAGAGTCATGACCTCTCAGGTCATGGACATGATCGATTCTGAGCTCAAGAAACATGAGCAGGCTAGGCTTCCATCACCTGACCAAGAGGTATCTGCCATTGAAGGAGCAGTGAGTGATGTAGTGCCAGGTTGGTATGGCGGTTTGTTTTCCGGACTCATCCAGAGGTTCCTTTCCGAATTTCTTCCAACTGAATCGGTCCTCTCCGATGGCGTCAGTGGAACACCGTCACCACCCATGAGCCTGAGCACCCATATTAGCACTGCTAGCCCTGTCGTACAGTTAGCCCCTCAGGATCTTGAGAATATGCTGGGGTTGTTCACCAGGGTGATGCTTAGTCAAGTTCTAGACATCATCCAGTTGGAATCACCAGGGCAGCTAGTTTCCCCCATTGCTGAGCTGCGCCCATACAGCGCAACCAGCAGGCCATCAAGTGCTTTGTACTCCATTTTGGGCTCAGATTTCTTCACTGATGGAACATCTGTGGCTGGTGCAGGCAGCAGGGACAATGGCTGCTTGGTCACTGCACTGATGCTGAGGCTGCTGGTGAAACTGAGAGATCAGTCATCTTCCTCTCCAGACACTGTGGATTCTTCCAGAGAGTTGATTGGGCAAATCCTCTCTGAGTTCAGCAGTGCCACAGGGACTCCAGACTTCCAGGCCTATCCGAACAATGTGAAGATCCAAGCCATCTACAGAGCCGTGGATAAGTTCCTTCTGAAGGAGTTTGGACCAGAGACTGTCCTGCAGAGAGCAGTGGACACACAGGATGAGTCTTTTGACACCATCTTGCTCTCGTGCCTGAGGAAGGAGCTGCTTCCACGGTGTGACGCTGAAGTCATTGCCGTCCCGTCACCCCAGAGTTCTCCAGCCCTGACTGCTACCCCCTCTGCTCCCAGTGCCTCACTCTCCTTTGGGCCTATGCAGGGAGAAGCAGGCAGGGAGACACCCAGAAGGTGGTTCAATATAAAGGTATGGCAGAAAACCATGACCACATAGCCCATGATTTACTTACAAGAGAGTGTAATATTGTTAAAAAATATTGTTTAGCCTAGATTTAATAGATGTTTTTTTTTTTTATCTTTTTCTCGTCAATCAGATGCCAAGACTACGCCGTAAGAAGGTGTCCCCGACTAATGCACTTTCTGACTCAAGTGAGTATTTATTCAGAATGAAAGATGATTGTTGTTGTTGTTGTTGTTTTACTGAGTGGTGCTCACTCCTTTTCAGCAGGTGAGCGTGTAGAGACCCCTGCATGCGATTCCCCATCTGTGTCCACTTCTGGCCAGAGGCCTCGCAAACGCTCCTTCTTCAGAGGGATTTTCACTTGCTGCTTCAGAGGCTCATCTGAAATTTGAAAAATGTTTTTATTGCTTAGGCCTACTCAGGCTACTCTTCCTTGCCCCCTTTACTCCCAAATTAAAATGAAATAAATAAGAAAAACAAATAAAAACCTGGTAGAGAAACTGTTTGCCAAGTTAAGGCAGGGTTGGACTGGGACCAATAAATGGTCCAGGCATTTTTGGCCATGGCTGCCCACCATGATTTTATATTCTAAAATAATAATGTAGCTAGCTAAAATAACACTGTAAGATGGACATATTGCATGAATTTGAGAGATTTCATTATATAATTTCTGAAAATTCTCAGTAAATGACTGCCCCGGACCAAAAATGACCGTTGGCCCGCCGGGCATTGCCCTGTATGCCCTATGGCCAGTCCATGCCTGCACAGAGGCTATATAACACATGCAGCAGTGTAGATGGAGCTTCTCTAGACAGTTGAGATTGATCAGTGTCACATGACTTTAAATTCATACATTCTGCGATTTGAAAGTATGAAAATCTTGGCTTTTACTGAGCTTCGTACGTTAGATGATACGTGCAATACGACTATATTCCATTTCCATTTACTCCGAGGATTCCTCTGGGTTGTCTTCAGGTTATTGTGAGGCTAGACTGCACTTTAATATTCTGTAACTTTTTCTATATATCTATATTTTTGATTAATAGCTGAATTAAATGAATTGCTTTTTGTAATCTTGTCAATTATAGAAAAAAGAGATCGCTGGTCCAGGATAAATTGCCATGGCCATTTTTTTCTGCACTTTAACAATTCCATGCTGCAGAAGACATGTATATGTTCTATGCAAACCTCATTGATCAAGATGCAGTTGTTATCTCATAGATGTTTATGTTGAGCAATAAGCATTAGTTTAGTTAAAGGGACAAAGTGGAGAAAGGGGAAAGTTGTCTATAGTACACCTTTAATATGACCATTTTTATAAAAACAACTAGGCACCATTGTGGAAAACAGACTAAATTATTTGTCCTAATAAATGTTTATTTTCCCATTCACCTAACAGTCAGACTTTCAAAAATTGAGAATTTAAAGTCTCTGGTCATTTACTCCACTGTGAATTCTTCACTGCACTAACATCTATCTTCCACCAAAGGGCACTGTTATGTAAAGAAATGTTAGCCTAGAACTAAAGTTTAAGAATAGCCTCTTGACCTTGGAAGCTCCTAATTCTAGGTATCTGCCCTATTAGGTCATATCCCCTCTGACCACTGACATGGTTACCATGCAGGTGCAAATAACCACCGCTAACAAGGAATCACCTCAATGTATTGGTACACTACATGCCACGTCAGTGCTGCCATGTCTTTAGCCAGAGCACCTCCTCTGCTTGACATACATGGAGCCATCTACTAGTTCAGCACATCCAGTGTATTAGAAACAATGGTTTTGTAAGATGGTGCTTGAAGTGCAGAAAATGTGTTAAGCTAGTGTGAGATGACAAAATGGAAATACTACTATGAAGGAGAGAGTGTCGGTGCAACACAGATGACTTTTTATCTTTTTACTTTTATTAAATGGTGCAAAACATAATGACTAACGTTTCGATGTGCGTTATGTAGCCATGTGTAGTCATAGCAATTCGTCCTGCTCTGGTTGCACCAGATTTGACTACCACAGAAGCCCAAAGAACACTTCTCTTTGTTACTTTGTTACTACTAGTTTGGTCTTATAGGACAGTGCTTGATGGAAAGAGTTTGAAGTTTGACACTTTGTATCTTTTACTTTTGTATTCCCTCTTGGATGAAGGTGGCCGTGCTGTGAGAATCATTTTCTTTGCCTACTCTATGACCTTCATTACCAGCCCCTCCTACTGAGAGACAGATTACTGCAGACGCAAGTGAATCAACACCATGACCTGCCCTGGATAACTGAGTACCTCACAGGAAGACCCGAGTTGGGGAATGGGGGAATGGGGGACCTTACATCTGACACTGACATCTGTAAGCAGCACTGGAGCACCCGAGTGAACTGTCCTGTGTCCTATGCTGTTCACCTTGTACACCGCTGACTTCAAGTTCAACTTTAAGTCGTGCCACATCCAGGAGGAGTAAAGAAGCCTTGTGGTGGACTTTGTGGGTTGGTGCAGGACGAATCACCTTCAGCTGAACATTTCCAAAACTATAGAAATGGTGGTGGACTTCAGGAGGTGCTCAGTTTTAACAGTTTTACAGATATACATTTTTTAGATGTTATCGCAGGCTGCCAAAAATGTTTCTGAGGGCCGCCATTGGCCCCCGGGCCGCACTTTGAGAACTTATGATCAAGGTCATCTATGACTCTGATGATGACTTGACTGATCCTGCCCATGCAACCTGACTGTGGCCCAGCCTGTAAAATCCAGCATTGTCTGTCTGAGTCCTTCCAGGAGGCTGAGGCGTTCACTGTCACTTGGGGAAACTGGCCCTAAAAGACCTTCAGTGCTGTCAAGTTCAGTTTTCCTCCGCTTTGGCCATGGATAGACAACAGCAATTTATTTTTGCATAGGCCTACTTATTAATGCCACACAAAAGAAATACGAATTCATTGTGACTCATAAGACTATAGAATGTCAATTGAGTGGTATTGCTAGATCTCTTTTCCTGTAACTCAATTATTTCTATGCTTTTGAATTAAGAGAACCCATTCACAGACTACCCCAGAGCTATACGACATTAAAATTCGGTGAAACTGAATAAGCAGTCTGTTCATCTGGGATTAATGGGCAATTGTGCACCTGCTCACTATGGCTCATTTTCATTAGGCTTATCCTGCGTTATAGTTCTATCTGACAGTGTAGGCCTCATTACAACTGCAGCTCAGACTGCAGCAAGTGAGTGGTGTTGTCATCTAAAACATGATGGGAGAATCAATTACATGTATCAGATTTTCTTTTTTTGCTCTAACTCATTAAATTACAGATTATTTTTCAGTAATGTAATTGGTTACTGTTACTTTTATTTTGTAATTAAATAACATACTCTTGTTACATCTATTTAGTTACTCAATACTACTACTTTACATAGGCCTATTATTCTGGTGACAAATGTTACACCCTTTACCTTTTTGCACAGAGCACTCTAAGGGGTCTAATTGTGTAGAGATAGATATTTACAGAATTTTTAATAGTAACTTTTGTGATGTTTTTTTTTAACCTAGTGGTAGTGGTGAACTTGTGTCTCCCGTGTTGGGCTACCTGTTGGAGAGCCCTGATGTAGACTACAGTAGAAAAACAGTACATTTTTGCTATTGGAGATTAAATAAAATGTGTTATTTGGAGATGTCTGAGTAAAGCACAACTACAGTTCATCCAGATAAACTCTCATACATTTATAGACAGGGAAATTTAATAAGCTCAACTTGCCCCTCACCAAATGGCAAATTTTTACTTGGAGAAAATGCCTCGCTCAACGGAGTTATATCGAATATTTTCGAATATTCTGTTCAGGTCTTTTCTGAATCACAAAACACATGTGAAGGGAATTAACACAGAATAAAAAAAAAACACCTAGGCTAAGGTGACCAGATTTCTTTGAGAAAAATCGGGGACATTTTGCTGCTCAGCGAATAAATTATTATTATTATTTTTGCGGTCACCATATTTGACATGTTTGTAGCTTATCCATGGCCTAGGAGGCATTCTTCCCCATTCTTCCCCTCTTATGTCTGTTTCCAGTATCTGGATGTTTCCCCCTATGCATTCTAAACTGTCACTATTAGGCCTAGGCCCTAGCAGAGAGGATTCAAGCGGATCTTTGGCCCTAGGGTATGAATAAAAGACAGGAACTCTCCCTCAAAATTTCAGACAGACTGAAGTATTATTATTTTGGATGATGCATTTCATTGTGTATTCTGTATGCTAAAGCCAATCTAGGGTCTGTCAAGAGTTGTAAGAAGTGGTAGGATATAGACCAGGGGTCGGGAACCTTTTTGGCTGAGAGAGCCATGAATGGCACATATTTAAAAAAAACACACAAAAAAAAAAAAAAATCATGAGAGCCATACAATATACAGGCCTGTCTTTTATTCATTAATTTATCTAAAGTAATCAAAAAGTGTTTTGGCCTACTCCTCATCTGTGAATGGCTTCCCATTTCTCACAATTGCTATTCCAGTCACCTTGGACTGAAATAGATAGATGAATGGATTGAAATAAGCCCACATGAGAATGTTTTACATTTTTAACGTTATCATTCTTTCTTATTAAAGATTTGTCTGTGAGCCAGATGCAACCATCAAAAGAGCCACATCTGGCTCCCGAGCCATAGGTTCCCTACCCCTGATATAGACCTTTAACCATTGTAAATGTGGGACCCACCTGTCTGCATATAGCCTATCTTTATGCCTGTTCCAAAAATGGGAAATAACCCAAGAGATATTATTGCAACAATGCATCTACTGCTGCCATTATGGACAGAAGTCATATACATACCATCTTTGATACAATATCAACAGAATACCAAATAGGCTTAAAAAATAATAATAATAAAAAATTATGCTGTTGCCCTTTTAAGAAAAATAAAATAGCCTACTCTCCTGTCTCTCGCCTGTTCTCGTTGAAGAGAGAGAAGACATATCCTACTTATTAGATCCTACCTAGCCTATTTTATGAAAATAGTTTTGACACCTGAACTGTTTGAGAAAGATTGCGCTGAAATGAAATACAAGGCCTGACTTAACTTGAGTTTGCTAAACCGGCAAATCGCGGTTCCATCAAGTGCGTAAAATGCGCAAAATAATTGGCGAGGAGAAAATAGTCAATTAAAAATGTTGATGTCGAGGGAAAGTTTGTAAGTTTTCCTGGTCAGACACCCAAAAAGAAGGAAGATCCAATAAAAAATGGGACAGGTGGCAACTCTAGACATGGATTAAAACTGTAACTCAGCTGCTACTGGCTGGGCATTCATTTTTTCTCCTCTCGGACGGGAGGACGGCCAAAATCGGGGACATTTTCGGGGACAAGTGCAGGCGGGAACAGGTCATCAAAATCGGGGACGTCTGGTCACCCTAACCTGGGCCTACTCATATTTTTTAAACCACATTGACCATTTGGCTTATGGCTACTTGTTTTTTCCAGACTGAGGACAATCGCAAATCCTATCGCAAATACTCCTCGGAAATCCACCAGTCTATCATGACTTCTCTTCTGTGGTTTGAGCAGGCATTTTTAGGAAGAGGGGACGTATAGGCCTAGCTATCACATGATAAAATTTGTTTTTGGTTTCCAACTCGCCCACCGCTCAATTTATCCCTCTCCCTTAGTCACCTATGGCGAGTCTATAAAGTTTATTTCAAAGATTCTTCAGCTGTGGCCATACACCGTTTTTTTTTTTTTTTTTTTTTTTTGTCAGCGCGGCATCCTTGCCCACACGAATCGTTTTCACCGCGCACTGTTTTGCTCTTAAACAGACCTGAATTGGCGGTGGCTTAGTGCATCCGTTCCAGGATATTTTTCTTTAAATGCCAACGTAAAGGCCTAGCCTAATGTAGCAAAGCCTAGACCAGGGCTTTTTTAAAATGAACTCTTGTAGCCTGAACAACCTCCGCTGCCACACACCTGCAAATATGTTACGTCACAATGGCATACGTAAAAAAGCCTCACATGAAACGTAGCTTACAGTGCGAGATGCTATTTCAAATTGCCTACAGCAGCAAGCGAAAATGCTCCGTAGGTTTGTCATTTAAATAATTAAGAGAACGTCCCTCTGAAAAGGTAAGATCATTTCACAACCTTAAGATGACAGAACTCACAGCAGAGAGCTGTGCCCATCAGTGTTTTTTGTTGCATAGGCTACATGAAGTTGTCTACTCTCTTTAATATTATGTATAGCATAGCTTAAATTCATTCTAATTGCACAGTTGTTGTGTACACCCATTCATAGCAGATACTATGGTTGCTATGGTTACTTAAGTTGTTGCTATGGTGGTTGCTAGGGTAAACATATGGTTGATGCTGGTTGCTTATTATGGAAGTGGTTGCTAGGCTACTGGGGTAATTATGGTGGTTGCTATGGTAACTGTTCCTTTGGTGCTTTACAGCATCATAGTTGGCTTTGTGGAGGTGTTGCTAGGCTTTAGGGTGCTGGAGATTGATGTTGTACAGGGTAACCATGTGTTGGTTGCTATGCAATATGCTGTCAGAACACAACGTGAAAGAGTAGGGTAGGCTAGGTGTCAAGGTTGTTGATTTGTTTTTGCGATGATTGCTATGGAATTTTGGTTGCTAACATATGGTTGCTATAGAAACCATACCTTGGGCTAGGCAGAGATGTTGAATGGTAGAAGGATAGTGGCCTCGGTAAGCATGTAGGCTGTAGATGCGTACTGGATTCTGTGCATATTTAATCAGTTTTCAAGTGAAACAGCTGTCATTGGTCACCGTTAAGCTTACTAGGGCTGTAACGATATTGTATCGAATCGAGAAATCGTGATACACAGAGTCACGATACTGTATCGTGATACAAGGCAGTATCGTGATACACCCTTTCAAAGTTCTGTAACCATTCAGTCCAGAAAACAACCACATGATATGATGCGATGGTGCTTCCAATCTTCAAATCACTATCATTATTATTTTTAAAGTTTAAAAAGAAATATTAGTAGGCCTAGCCTCTTGTAACCTATTCTAGCCATAAACCATTATCAAAAAGTTATATTTCAAAAATCGTGATACAAACCGAATCGTGAGTTGGGTGTATCGTTACATCCCTAAAGATTACATAATGATTGCTGGGACTGTTAATTTGAAACTAGCAGTAAGCATTTTGATATATCAATCTACCAATCCGTACATGATCTATCCATTCACTGATGTTGATATGATTCATGTGAATCTCTTCCAGACAGTGAGGATATTTTGTGAGAATCTCACAATCATGGAAGGTAAGTACCATTATGTTTTCAATAGTCAAGATATGCAATTTTCTTTTAACTTCCATAGACCCAAGGAAAGTATTGATAATACTGAGTTGTTTTGTTAAATTTTCATGCATAGAAGATCCTTCAAAGAGTCGCCCGGGTTCTTCAAGACTCAAGGATGGCTCAGACTCAGGATCTGCACTAAGCTCTCCCCAGGAGAAGATGGACCCCTGTTCTTTACAGGAACACATTTTAAATCTCTCAGAGGAGTGAGTTCTGTTTTTTTTTTTTTTAAATTAACTAAACAGCCATGCTTGAAATAACAGATGTTTGCCATTAATCGGGAGAACCATTTCTTAAAGCTTCTTTCTTTTTTACTTGTTCTTAGTGAATGGAGAGTTTTCAGCAGCATGCTGCATACTCCTGTGAGTATTGGTCTTAAAAACAAACAATGTTGTCCCCTAATTAACCTTCCAGGCTCTTCAAACCACCATTCCATTATTTTCACATTGTTCCTTTCTTGTCTGTGAAAGTAAATGAGACTATGATATTTCTGTTCAACACAGATGACACGCATGCAGTTTGCTGAAATATGCATGGCCGTAATGAAGGTTGTGAGCCTCAGCTCCATCACAGTTATTGTGCCTGCATATGTGGGTGTGGCAAAAGATGTGAGAACCAGCAGACAGACTACACCAACATCCATCTCTGTCATTACATCAACTGAGAGGTACTGACTACACATGTGACTTAGAATTCATCACATGGAAACTGAGTACTGATTTTCTATGCTTATGATATACTAACATTTCTAGGAAATTGTGCTTCTTCTCTAGGTCCCGTAGCTCTAAGGCCACATCTCCTGAGACTGAGAGTGCCGCCTCCTCTTCACCTGAGTTGCCTGGCGGACCTGTGAGTGACTTGGTGCACCGGATGAAAGGAGTCCTGGCGTCTCTACGCAAAACTGTGTACCCTCCTGCTGAGGATTCAGAGAGCTCTGCATCTGATCGCTCTGCCAGCACCAAGGCCACTACAGCAACTCATGGAGATGCAGCCCATGATCTGGCCTGCATCACCACTATCCTTGACAGGCTGGTAGCCAGCGGACGCGTGCACCAGATTGCCAAAAACCTTGTCGGTCAGGTCCAGGGTGCCATGCGGGACAGCGCTCCAGCTACCATTCCTGTGGCTGCTGGCAAAAGCGTTTCGGACTCTGTTCTCTCTGCCAAGGTGAAGGCTGCTCCCAGGAGAACCCTCAGTGCCTCCAATATGGTTTATGCATATGCTGAGGAGGCCATCAGGAATTTGCTGCAGCCATACTTTCTCCCCCTTGTGGCATGGAGTGACGCAAGTAGCCGTCCCCGTAGTGCCACTACCGAAGGGCCCTCACCTTCCCTTCTTGGACTGGAGAGAGATGAATGCAGCTGCCTGATGAGCCAAATGATGCAAAGGTTGCCTGCTGATATCAGCCTCAGGGAATCTGTGGATTCTGCCAGACCCAGTTCTGCACCTCAGGGCCGAGTCACCGTGTCCCCTTCACAGGGATTTAGTGAAGTTGCAGATCTCTTCACTAGAGTCATGACCTCTCAGGTCATGGACATGATCGATTCTGAGCTCAAGAAACATGAGCAGGCTAGGCTTCCATCACCTGACCAAGAGGTATCTGCCATTGAAGGAGCAGTGAGTGATGTAGTGCCAGGTTGGTATGGCGGTTTGTTTTCCGGACTCATCCAGAGGTTCCTTTCCGAATTTCTTCCAACTGAATCGGTCCTCTCCGATGGCGTCAGTGGAACACCGTCACCACCCATGAGCCTGAGCACCCATATTAGCACTGCTAGCCCTGTCGTACAGTTAGCCCCTCAGGATCTTGAGAATATGCTGGGGTTGTTCACCAGGGTGATGCTTAGTCAAGTTCTAGACATCATCCAGTTGGAATCACCAGGGCAGCTAGTTTCCCCCATTGCTGAGCTGCGCCCATACAGCGCAACCAGCAGGCCATCAAGTGCTTTGTACTCCATTTTGGGCTCAGATTTCTTCACTGATGGAACATCTGTGGCTGGTGCAGGCAGCAGGGACAATGGCTGCTTGGTCACTGCACTGATGCTGAGGCTGCTGGTGAAACTGAGAGATCAGTCATCTTCCTCTCCAGACACTGTGGATTCTTCCAGAGAGTTGATTGGGCAAATCCTCTCTGAGTTCAGCAGTGCCACAGGGACTCCAGACTTCCAGGCCTATCCGAACAATGTGAAGATCCAAGCCATCTACAGAGCCGTGGATAAGTTCCTTCTGAAGGAGTTTGGACCAGAGACTGTCCTGCAGAGAGCAGTGGACACACAGGATGAGTCTTTTGACACCATCTTGCTCTCGTGCCTGAGGAAGGAGCTGCTTCCACGATGTGACGCTGAAGTCATTGCCGTCCCGTCACTCCAGAGTTCTCCAGCCCTGACTGCTACCCCCTCTGCTCCCAGTGCCTCACTCTCCTTTGGGCCTATGCAGGGAGAAGCAGGCAGGGAGACACCCAGAAGGTGGTTCAATATAAAGGTATGGCAGAAAACCATGACCACATAGCCCATGATTTACTTACAAGAGAGTGTAATATTGTTAAAAAATATTGTTTAGCCTAGATTTAATTTTTGTTTTTTATCTTTTTCTCGTCAATCAGATGCCAAGACTACGCCGTAAGAAGGTGTCCCCGACTAATGCACTTTCTGACTCAAGTGAGTATTTATTCAGAATGAAAGATGATTGTTGTTGTTGTTGTTGTTGTTTTACTGAGTGGTGCTCACTCCTTTTCAGCAGGTGAGCGTGTAGAGACCCCTGCATGCGATTCCCCATCTGTGTCCACTTCTGGCCAGAGGCCTCGCAAACGCTCCTTCTTCAGAGGGATTTTCACTTGCTGCTTCAGAGGCTCATCTGAAATTTGAAAAATGTTTTTATTGCTTAGGCCTACTCAGGCTACTCTTCCTTGCCCCCTTTACTCCCAAATTAAAATGAAATAAATAAGAAAAACAAATAAAAACCTGGTAGAGAAATTGTTTGCCAAGTTAAGGCAGGGCTGGACTGGGACCAATAAATGGTCCAGGCATTTTTGGCCATGGCTGCCCACCATGATTTTATATTCTAAAATAATAATGTAGCTAGCTAAAATAACACTGTAAGATGGACATATTGCATGAATTTGAGAGATTTCATTATATAATTTCTGAAAATTCTCAGTAAATGACTGCCCCGGACCAAAAATGACGCCGCCGCCAGGCATTGCCCTGTATGCCCTATGGCCAGTCCATGCCTGCACAGAGGCTATATAACACATGCAGCAGTGTAGATGGAGCTTCTCTAGACAGTTGAGATTGATCAGTGTCACATGACTTTAAATTCATACATTCTGCGATTTGAAAGTATGAAAATCTTGGCTTTTACTGAGCTTCGTACGTTAGATGATACGTGCAATACGACTATATTCCATTTCCATTTACTCCGAGGATTCCTCTGGGTTGTCTTCAGGTTATTGTGAGGCTAGACTGCACTTTAATATTCTGTAACTTTTTCTATATATCTATATTTTTGATTAATAGCTGAATTAAATGAATTGCTTTTTGTAATCTTGTTAATTATAGTAAAAAGAGATCGCTGGTCCAGGATAAATTGCCATGGCCATTTTTTTCTGCACTTTAACAATTCCATGCTGCAGAAGACATGTATATGTTCTATGCAAACCTCATTGATCAAGATGCAGTTGTTATCTCATAGATGTTTATGTTGAGCAATAAGCATTAGTTTAGCTAAAGGGACAAAGTGGAGAAAGGGGAAAGTTGTCTATAGTACACCTTTAATATGACCATTTTTATAAAAACAACTAGGCACCATTGTGGAAAACAGACTAAATTATTTGTCCTAATAAATGTTTATTTTCCCATTCACCTAACAGTCAGACTTTCAAAAATTGAGAATTTAAAGTCTCTGGTCATTTACTCCACTGTGAATTCTTCACTGCACTAACATCTATCTTCCACCAAAGGGCACTGTTATGTAAAGAAATGTTAGCCTAGAACTAAAGTTTAAGAATAGCCTGTTGACCTTGGAAGCTCCTAATTCTAGGTATCTGCCCTATTAGGTCATATCCCCTCTGACCACTGACATGGTTACCATGCAGGTGCAAATAACCACCGCTAACAAGGAATCACCTCAATGTATTGGTACACTACATGCCAATGGGCTACAGGCCTATGTTGTAGTTTCTGTCTGACAGTCAGGCCTCCTTGCTACTGAAACTTAGACCGCTGTAGATCAGGTAACAAGTGAGTAGTGTTGCCAACATGACAGTAGAAACAATTATATTACCATAGTGTATTTTAGCTGTAGTAGTGACATTTAGTTGTAAATAGAGGATGTTGTATTTACATGAAGCACACTTAGCCAATGTTTCTGCAGATGATATTAGGATCATGTAACTAAAATTGTAATTCTGAATATTTCTTGAAGTAACTGTAATTCAATTACACATTTTTTCAAAGTAACTGTAATTGATTACTGTTACTTTTATTTTGTAATTAAATTACGTAATTTCGTTACATGTAACTCGTTACTCCCCAACACTGATCACAAAACACATGTGAAGGGAATTAACACAGAATAAAAAAAAAACACCTAGGCTAAGGTGACCAGATTTCTTTGAGAAAAATCGGGGACATTTTGCTGCTCAGCGAATAAATTATTATTATTATTTTTGCGGTCACCATATTTGACATGTTTGTAGCTTATCCATGGCCTAGGAGGCATTCTTCCCCATTCTTCCCCTCTTATGTCTGTTTCCAGTATCTGGATGTTTCCCCCTATGCATTCTAAACTGTCACTGTTAGGCCTAGGCCCTAGCAGAGAGGATTCAAGCGGATCTTTGGCCCTAGGGTATGAATAAAAGACAGGAACTCTCCCTCAAAATTTCAGACAGACTGAAGTATTATTATTTTGGATGATGCATTTCATTGTGTATTCTGTATGCTAAAGCCAATCTAGGGTCTGTCAAGAGTTGTAAGAAGTGGTAGGATATAGACCAGGGGTCGGGAACCTTTTTGGCTGAGAGAGCCATGAATGGCACATATTTAAAAAAAAAAAAAAAAAAAAAGCCATAGAGAGCCATAAAGAGCCATACAATATACAGGCCTGTCTTTTATTCATTAATTTATCTAAAGTAATCAAAAAGTGTTTTGGCATACTCCTCATCTGTGAATGGCTTCCCATTTCTCACAATTGCTATTACAGTCTTACCTCACTCACGTCAGATGTAGCGCTACGCGCGTTCATCTGATATTCAGCGATAGACGAATTATTTCAGGAGCCAGAAATCCTTGAATCTAACTGGGCAAACGGCTTGTCCATCAATTTAATTGACGTACACTGCAGCCAACCACATCGAAACCAACCGAAGACGCTCGTTACGTTTGTTGGATTGGTTGGATTCAAAACAGTTGCTTCTTCGCTACGTCACACCCTCTACAGCAGCCAGCGGCACTGATTGGTCCGGTTAGAGAATAATGGCTTGAAATCTCTCTGATGGGCTTCAACATCAGATCGTTGCGCGGAAGTGCCTTACGAAAGTTACGTAGCGCATGATCTGACGTGAGTGAGGTAAATTCCAGTCACCTTGGACTGAAATAGATAGATGAATGGATTGAAATAAGCCCACATGAGAATGTTTTACATTTTTAACGTTATCATTCTTTCTTATTAAAGATTTGTCTGTGAGCCAGATGCAACCATCAAAAGAGCCACATCTGGCTCCCGAGCCATAGGTTCCCTCAGGGCGCCGCCAGAAATTTTGGGCCCCATGAAAGATTTGAATTTAGGGCCCCCTCACCATCTAGCGATTTGTGTAATAGTAAAATTTTCAAGCGCAAGTGAAGATTTTTGGCTAGCACTCAACGTTTGTATTGACCTGATGGCACTTTCTTTCCTGTAGCATAACTTAAATCACTAAGTATGCTGCATGTGATGAACTACATGTTAACATTTGAAATCATCAACTGTGAAAATTAACCTATAGGCTACTACAAAGAATAATCCATGGTTCCCTTCCTTTAATGAGGTTGGTCTGGGGGTCTCCCCAGGAAATTTTTAAGAACTCATAGCCGTTCCCTGCATTCTGGTGCATTTTAATATTTTGTAAGATCACATAGCCTATTATTTCAATGGCTTAGCTTATTCCATTGCATGTCATTACAGTGCTCCATGAGGTAGGCTAATACCAGAGGTGTTGTGGGGATTTTTTAAGTGGGGGTACGCAATATCATGTTAAAAATGGAATGCCCAATATAAAATTGTTACAAATAGCCTACATAAATTATCTGCTTAGAGAAGTGGGGGGACTCCGTACCCCCGTGCAACGCCCACTACACCCCTGGCTAATACTGACAATTATACTGACAATGACCCTGACCAACTGTTGTAGTTTACATTTTCATTCATATTTATGCATTCAGCAGATGTTTTTATCCAAGTTGGTTAGTTGTCAGTCAGACATTGGAATCTTTTTTTTTTTTTTTAACAATTGAACCCAATATGCAGTCAATTTTAAAATTTGAGACTTGTTTCACTGCACACCTCTGTAAAATGAGGCATACATTTTCAATTTCAGTTGTTATGTAAATTGTTTTGTGGAAAGTAGCCTATGTCTTAATCATTGGAAGACATAGCCTAGACCAACTTGTAATTCATAATCTGCAGGGGTAGCCTAAATAGCACAAGGAATTCTCTGACCAACATTTCACTTATCTGTCTACAAGCTACATCAGCTTGACTGCAAAAACAGCTGTGACTGGTGCAGTGGTGTTATTAGTTGCAAAAACCCCCTCACTACCTAGGCTTACAGATAAATAGATAGGCTATGCCTATGGCTTCCACAGTTTTAGAAATGTAGGTATTTGACAGCATGATCACAATGTAGAACTGTTTCCACAGTAGGCTACAACTGTCTTCACAATTAATTCATTTGTAAACCGTTTATTACCGCAACTAGTAGCCTAACCACCACAGTTATGTAGCCCCTGTAAAGTACTTTAAAATGATATCTGTACAACATTTGAGAGAGAAAAACTCTCCGAGTTATTAAATCGAGAAGTAGGCTACTGGTGAATTTGGACATATGCACACCCACCGCGAGATCGCATCTCATTTTAAAATGCGTGTGCCGTTCGCTCTTAAATTGCTGCTGTTTGTCCTTTCGTGTTTGGGGTAACAAGGCTTCATAGTTCATCAACACCATAAGTCTAATTTAGCAACTTGTTTCCACACTTGGCAAACAATGCTCACCAGCAGTTGCAACTGACTGAACACCTTGCAGCTGAGCAGCCTTGTCGGAGCAGAAGCATTTGAAGGTGTAGCCTACCGCTGAACGATTCGGACCATACCATTTGGTAAAAAGGGAGAGGGGTGAAACGACTATTTAAAAAATAATTTGTGGGAAATATTATAGAATATCACAACAATGTTCAATTTGCTTAATTGAACAAATACAATGAAATATTTCATTTCAAAAGTCTTCTCAAGCCAATACTGTTTGAAGTAATACTAACAGCCTTGAAAGGGCCCCTTGTCAGTGCTGGGCCCTTAGAATCGTCCTAATCTTTCCCCCCTGTCGGCGCCCCTGGGTTCCCTACCCCTGATATAGACTTAATCATTGTAAATGTGGGACCCACCTGTTTGCATAGCCTATCTTTATGCCTGTTCCAAAAATGGGAAATAACCCAAGAGATATTATTGCAACAATGCATCTACTGCTGCCATTATGGACAGAAGTCATATACATACCATCTTTGATACAATATCAACAGAATACCAAATAGGCTTAAAAAAAATATATAAAAAATTATGCTGTTGCCCTTTTAAGAAAAATAAAATAGCCTACTCTCCTGTCTCTCGCCTGTTCTCGTTGAAGAGAGAGAAGACATATCCTACTTATTAGATCCTACCTAGCCTATTTTATGAAAATAGTTTTGACACCTGAACTGTTTGAGAAAGATTGCGCTGAAATGAAATACAAGGCCTGACTTAACTTGAGTTTGCTAAACCGGCAAATCGCGGTTCCATCAAGTGCGTAAAATGCGCAAAATAATTGGCGAGGAGAAAATAGTCAATTAAAAATGTTGATGTCGAGGGAAAGTTTGTAAGTTTTCCTGGTCAGACACCCAAAAGAAGGAAGATCCAATAAAAAATGGGACAGGTGGCCAGAGCCGGCCCGAGGCATACGCGAGTTATGCCGTCGCTTAGGGCCCCGACAGCTCGGGGGGCCCCCACGAGCGCTCGAGAAATCACGTTTTGAAATATTATTTTATTTTTGAGGATAAGAATTACCTTCACATCCTTGTGATACCTACCCATTAATATTATCATCTTCCAATTAACGAATCCATTCCATTTATATCACTTACTATCACTCTTTATCTCAGTCATGGTTTGGCCTACACACCTCTGACTTCTCCCAACAATCTAGCGAAGTTGATGTAGCATTTGTATTTTTATTTCATTCTTGTTATTCTGACATCATAAAACGTTTATGTTTACCACAGAAAAACTATAACAACAACCTGCAATATGATTAGAACAAAGCATCCTGGGAATGGTAAAGCACAGCCATAGCGCAGTTTCTAATCCACCACGGAAGAATCCATTCTACTTGTTTGAATAGAGTAGGTACGCATAGCGCTGAAAATCTACTCCGCGTTCACCAACATCTCACCGCATGCAATTGTCAGTCCATTCCACGTGATCAAGTAGGTAAAATGCATACCGCTGAAAGTCCACACTCCATGTTTTGCATTTGGAACAAAGTAAGTCAGTAAGTGAAATGAATCCTGTGAGCAGGAAAGGAACAGATTCCCGAGGAGGTAATATAACGTCAGCTCTGTTAATTGCCACCTCACAACGTAGCTTTGGCTGAAACCTTATTCTTTTGTTGTATGTCCTCAAAATTAACTCAAGGCCACATTAAATGAATGTTCAACTAAACATTCAAGTAGGCTATAGGCTTAGGTTAAGGATAGCCTATTCTTGGTTGATGAATATTTGCATGGACATGAGGAATGGACATGAGGAAGTTCTTCTATAGGCAAAATCCTAGTTAGTCTTAGGAGATGTATCAAGCTATCTTAATGTAGGACTATCTAATCATTTAATTCAAACCTAGCTCTTTATTGTCAAGAATGGCAAGAATCACTCTTCTCTGATGATATAGGTTAGGCCTATTATTGATGCTTGAAATAGCAAACATATTGAGTGAATCAGGGCTATTTCTGTTATCATAAGCTGCTTATTGCATAGAGTAGCCTACCAATGTCTGTGATATCAGCAATAATGTTCACATAAAATGTATTGTGAGTGTTGTATAAAACCATAGCATTCTAAACTTTTGTTGTCTAATATTTTTCAGTATTTTCAAAAAATGGTGTAAAATTCAGATGATGACAAGAACACTGGGTGAATTTAAACAATTAATGAAACAAGCAATATGTTGTTGTTGATAGGGAGAACAAGCAATAGTTAATCCATCTCAATATCTCTTGAGAGTGAGTCAGAGGCAGGGTCAACATTGCCCCCCCCCCCCCCCCCAAAAAAAAAAAGGCTGTGGTGGCGGTGAGGGGGCCCCCAAATGAAATTCTGCTTAGGGCCCCCTTTGGGCTTGGGCCGGCCCTGCAGGTGGCAACTCTAGACATGGATTAAAACTGTAACTCAGCTGCTACTGGCTGGGCATTCATTTTTCTCCTCTCGGACGGGAGGACGGCCAAAATCGGGGACATTTTCGGGGACAAGTGCAGGCGGGAACAGGTCATCAAAATCGGGGACGTCTGGTCACCCTAACCTGGGCCTACTCATATTTTTTAAACCACATTTACCATTTGGCTTATAGCTACTTGTTTTTTCCAGACTGAGGACAATCGCAAATCCTATCACAAATCCTCCTCGTTCCACCAGTCTATCATGACTTCTCTTCTGTGGTTTGAGCAGGCATTTTTAGGAAGAGAGGACGTAGCTATCACATGATAAAAAATTTTTGGTTTCCAACTCGCCCACCGCTCAATTTATCCCTCTCTCGCCTTAGTCGCCTATGGTGAGTCTATAAAGTTTATGTCAAAGATTCTGCAGCTGTGGCCTACTCAGTTGTTTTTTGTCAGCGCGGCATCCTTGCTCACATAAATCGTTTCCACCGCGCACTGTTTTGCTCTTAAACAGACCTGAATTGGCGGTAGCTTAGTGCATCCGTTCCAGGATATTTTTCTTTAAATGCCAACGTAAAGGCCTAGCCTAATGTAGCAAAGCCTAGACCAGGGCTTTTTTAAAATGAACTCTTGTAGCCTGAACAACCTCCGCTGCCACACACCTGCAAATATGTTACGTCACAATGGCATACGTAAAAAAGCCTCACATGAAACGTAGCTTACAGTGCGAGATGCTATTTCAAATTGCCTACAGCAGCAAGCGGACGTCTCCGAAAATGCTCCGTAGGTTTGTCATTTAAATAATTAAGAGAACGTCCCTCTGAAAAGGTAAGATCATTTCACAACCTTAAGATGACAGAACTCACAGCAGAGAGCTGTGCCCATCAGTGTTTTTTGTTGCATAGGCTACATGAAGTTGTCTACTCTCTTTAATATTATGTATAGCATAGCTTAAATTCATTCTAATTGCACAGTTGTTGTGTACACCCATTCATAGCAGATACCAGGCACGGACTGAACAGTCTGGCATTTGGGCACATGCCAGAAGGGCCGCGGCTCTTTCAATACTCATCGCGGCCCTTCCAATACTCGTTGCGGCCCCATAATCATACGTACGGGAACTGAAGTATTGCAAATATCACGCTGCCTGCGTTCAAAGTTCTATAAAGATTGCATTCCGTCTAACACCGTTTCGCTATTTATACCACTGACACTGCCATACATTACACACGGGCGGTGGCATCTTGATGGGTGGGTCTCATTATGTTTCATGTTGTATTTTTCCTGAATATATATTCCAATGATGTAAAAGTGTTCAAAATAATAAAAAAAATCTATACCTATTTATATTTTGCTTTTGTTTGAGACAACTGTAGTAAAGCATTGCTTTGTGGGATTTTTATTCAGTCCTCCGTTTCCCTAGTGACTGACGATAAACTTCCTGTGAGCACTAACGGACCACTGACCTCAACAAGTGTGGCGGACAACAAATAGAAGTGTCCCATAAATTCAAGGTTGTTGTCACTGAAAACACGGTGTTCTGTTCGAATCTATGTCGTAGTATCTATTATGCCGGCTTCTTGGCTTGCTTGGAAGAAGACCATGAAGGTGTGTTGTTTTGTCTCTGCAATCGCCAAGAAATCACAAGGCCATTCACACATGGAATAGCACGCAGAGCTCTCTCGCCCACACAAATATGGATATTAGAAGATGTGTTGCACCGCCCGACGCTACGAATAAGACCAGGTAGGGGCTGAAGGATTTCCATTAATAATCATTGTTTGTGTCCGCCGTGACACTTTTTTTAATTTCACGTAAGGTCGCGTTTCTACTGTCATAAGCCAGTCCGTGGCTAGTCTCGCTACTAGCCAAGGTGATGTGATCTGTAAACCTTTTTAGCTTGTGGTAATCTGGGGGCTGTTGTAGTTTTTCTTATTCGTACTGTATTCTTAACTTCATGACTTGGTAATGGGCTCTCGAATTGGTGGCGTCTTGCTGAAATACATTTTAGTAGCCATACCATATCGATGTAGCCTACGGTATGTTGTTTTGCGTTCAGCTCTGGACTGGTTAGCATAGAAGTTGGACTGACTCCCACTCATAGTCTTGTCATCATATAGCTGGGCCACTGTCCACTGGACAGCGTTAAGAAGGGGCTTTTGCGTAAAGAAGCGGTGCGGGAGCAAAGCGGACATCAAAAGTGGTTGGTTCATTGATTGTATAGTGTGTGTGTGTAGGCACGTTGATGCTTGCCTGGTGCCTGTTATTTAAAGGTCGGTTTCTGAAACTTCAGTGTTTACTAGGCCTACTATTTTATTAATAGTCACAATTTCTCTCTGTGTGGGGCGGGCCAACGAGTGCAGAGTGCGCTTGTTATAAGTACGCACCGTTTTCGACGTGTAGGATGCACCATGCACCTAGTTCTAGTAGGAGGATGCACCCAATTGTGTTTACCAATGTGTTTTCATGTGGTGCGCGGTCACCAAGTTGTTGCAACTTCCGCGAAGTGGTGTCTCTCTCTCTGTGTGTGTGTCTGTGTGTGCGTGAGGGGGGGGGGGGGGGTACTGGGGGGTCTTGGGGCCGCGTTGTGGGTCAAAATGCCAGGGCCGTTTCTCTATCCCAGTCCGTCACTGG
>JAODXP020000197.1:10000-49627 GCA_027497455.2 Sardinella longiceps | reverse complement strand
GGGGTATTTCACTTTTTAGCTTATAGTTGACTTGATATGTTAGTGAAGTTATTGTCTGTCTTGATTCAACACATTTCTGATATGCACAAGTGTACATTCAGCTGGTGTCATCTCCTTTACTCACGTTCACATACTGAAATGACACCCCTCTCCACACACACACACACACTCACTCACTCACACACACACACACACACACACACACACACACACACACACACACACACACACACACACACACACACACACACACACACACAACCAATTGATTGATTCTGCGGTGGTTGTCAGCGTGTTGTCTTTGCGTTGCCGGGTCACTGGCCCCTCGTTGACAGAACTGGCCGACCGGACAATTACCCCTTCGGCAGGCGGCACGCTGACCCCCCTGTCCTTAGCAGGATAACAACACGTGGTGGAGAGATAGATAGAGAGAGAGACAGAGAGAGAGAGAGAGAGAGAGAGAGAGATCATCTACATCAGAGGCCCAACCTCAGTAATGCAGTTCTCTCTCTTCATGCCAGGACCTCAGGTGTAGCCTGCACTATTGTCGGGTGGATGTGTGTGTGTGTCTCTGAATCCACTTCTGTTTTTTTTTACAAAGAAGAATGCTAAACCTTTTTTATGGTAACACTGTGTGTTGGATATAGACTTTTGTGGACTGTTCCGGTCTGAAACGAAGACTACCTTGGCTCTTGGGTGCTGGTGTGGAGAATTGCTCCAATAACTCCTTCTCAAGACGGAGAAGTCTCAGGTCTTGTCAGGACCTCGTGGAACTTTTCTGAAAGCTCGACAGACACATAAACACAATGCCGGGGTCTGTAAAGTTACGAAGTATCAAAAAATTTGGGCAGGAAAATAACGGCTATGATTTCACAGATGAAGGTGAGCAGGACCACATCTTCAAACCTTTGTGGTAAGATGACTGGTTGGAACCAAACAACAAGTGCTAGCTAAATGCTGGTATAATAGAGTCAAATGCTGGTAAAGATTTCACAAAAAAGAATTTGTGAAGTGAGCAGTAGGCCTATTAGTGGCAAGTAAATATGTCCAATTGTAAATATGTCCAATTGACTATAGGTAAAAAAAACAAACAAAAAAAAACAAAGAAGAAAAAAAAAACAATATAATAGCAATTTAGTATTGTGATTGTTTGTTTGTAGAAGACTGAAACAGACCATTTGTACTGTCTTACTGTGTCAGCAGGGATTATCTGAGTTAGCCAATAATAGAGAGGTTTGGAGCGGAGTATTCCTTGATATTTGGTTATAATAAGCCTATTTGTTTTTCTTTTTAGCCCAAACTGGAGATTACATGTGAGTGACTAGCTAATATTGGCATATCATTTTAATATCATATCATAATGTCAGAATGTCATTTTGAACATGTGATTTCTTTTCAGGACAATGGCATCTTCAAAAAACACCAAAGAGTAAGTTGTCTAAATGAATAGAATCACTAAGTTGATGGATTGATTGATCGATTGAGATTGCTGATCTTAATCTATTCCTTCTCAGCGCCCAGAAAGATGTACCAGCCATCCGGGTGGGATTTTTCCAGCTGGTAATAACAACTAGAAATCTCACAAATAATCTTACATAATCTAATTCAATTCAACAATACAGAGTAAATGAAACTTTCTTATGTCTGTGTACAGTTTCGCTTTGCCAGCTGCCGTGAGATTCTCATGATGATCTTTGGTGGCTTTTGCGCGGTTCTACATGGGTCAGCCCAGCCTCTTATGCTGCTGGTGTTCGGGATGCTCACAGACACCTTCATTGAGTATGACATGGAGCTACAGGAGCTGGAGGACCCAGCAAGGCACTGTTTGAACAACACTATTCAGTTTATCAATCTCACTGAAAAAGAGAACTTGGAGAAGAATATGACTAGAGTCTGTGGGTAAGATAAGTTCCAAGTGTGTCTGTACGTTGACTTCTGTGTGTGTAGCCTGATATCATTGCGTCTCATTCACCAATCTGCTTTTATATTTTTATATTTTTAAATATAACAAATTGTTGTTATATTGAACCTTGTTGTTGAGGTCCCATTTAAAAAAATCCTGTTCAAGGGGCTCTTGAGTGTGCATAGTTTTACTTTTTACCGATGAACAAATAATATCAGATAAAAAACATAAAGTGATTGCAAAATCTTCATTAAAACTGCACAAATAGGGTTGAAGAACAGTTGGTGAATGAGGCTGGCTGTCCTGATCTATGTTCAGAATTATTCAGAGAACAATGGTGTCATTAGTTGAATTGTAGCAGTAGGACTAATCCCTGCTATGTCATGAGAGTGACTAACGAGACAAATCTTTACTTTTTCAGTATTTTGGACATTGAATATGAGATGACAAACTTTGCATATTATTATGTTGGTATCGGAGCAGCTGTGTTCATTCTGGGATATTTCCAAGTAAGTGAAAATTATTCACTCATGGATCTGTAACATCAATAAAATTCCAAGATGTGAAAGCCTGTGTGAAATACTGTGCTTAATTATGTTCTGCCACATCCATTAGTATTGAATCGCTCTATAAATTCCATTGAGTCCATTATGATTATGATTCTTATAAATTGAAGTAAGTGTAATTGGTCTGCATGTTACTGCTCAGATTTCCATGTGGGTGAGTTCAGCAGCCCGTCAGATTCAGATCATCCGCATGATGTACTTCAGGAAGGTGATGAGGATGGAGATCGGCTGGTTTGACTGCAACTCTGTAGGGGAGCTCAACACACGCATGTCTGAGTGAGAAAAAGAACATGCACACACACACACACACACACACACACACACACACACACACACACACACACACACACACACACACAGACAGACACACAAACAGACGTCTACTGATGATGATACTTTTAGGCTTACCAAAAGTTTTATCAGAGACTAAGTCAGAAGAACATAACCTTCCATCTTATCTCTAATGATGGGAACAGCAGGGTCAAAATTAATTTAAAACAGTCGTGTCAGTGGGGTTTGATTCCAATTCCTTCAACATTCACACACACACACACACACACACACACACACACACACACACACACACACACACACACACACACACACACAGTGCAGGTTTAACATTGTGTCCATATCATTAATGCCCTTCTCTCCACTCTAGCGACATCAACAAGATAAATGATGCCATATCAGACCAGGTGGGCATCTTCATCCAGCGCTTCACCACCTTTGTGTGCGGTTTCCTCATGGGCTTCGTCAAGGGCTGGAAACTCACCCTCGTCATCGTCGCAGTCTCACCTCTCATCGGAGTGGGAGCTGCTCTAATGGCCCTGGTAAATGTCTGCCTGTGTGTGTGTGTGTGTGTGTGTGTGTGTGTGTGTGTGTGTGTGTGTGTGTGTGTGTGTGTGCAAAAACATAACCTCCTTGGCGTAGATAATCACTTTATTCTATTTGAAGTATTGCGGTTAATGAAATGTCTAAAATGAATATACACTGAAAATGTAATATTTGCATATTGCAGTTGCCACTCTCACAAGTTCTCTTCATATTGCTTTAGTTTATAGCCAAGCTCACTGGGCAGGAGCTGCAAGCCTACGCCAAGGCTGGAGCAGTGGCAGACGAGGTGCTGTCTGCCATCCGAACAGTTGCTGCCTTCGGTGGGGAGATGAAGGAGGTGGAGAGGTAGGTGGAGTAGTGGGGATGGGGAGAGGAGGTAGAGGTGGGTGGAGTGGTGGAAGTGGTGGAGTGGTGGAAGTGGTGGAAGGTGGTGGAGATATAGGTGGAGTGGCAGAGGTGGAGAGAGGAGGGAGGTGGAGAGTTAAGTGGAGGCAGGGGCGTCCTAGTGGGGGGAAAAGGGGGACTTTTTGAAGTTTTTGACAAAGTAAATGTATGCACATCCCACCTCGCTGAGGCCAGGTGCAGGACAAGGAGACGTATCAGAGTAGAGAGGAATAGTCGTCCGCACACTGCACACTCCCAAAGAGGCTTTTTTATTAAATTAAAAACATGAAGCAACGTTTCGACCCGTCAGGACATTTTGGAGTTACCCGGCCTAGGCTGAGTGGCGTCTTTGGTATTTTTTGCCCTCAACGGTGCCTTCCAGGCAGCACTGCCTTTAAGGAACTACGCCCCTCAGTTTAGGGTTAGGATGAGGGTTGAGTAGCCTGACATAGGCCGACTGCTGTTCATCCGTATTCATGGTCTGGAGGTTCTTTAACCTGACACGATTATAGGGCGGGGGTGAGGACATTCTGTTCTGGTTTGAAACAGCTTGTCTAATCAGCTTCGCTTGTTGGCCAGTAGTCTCTCTACCGATGTAAACCCGCCCCAGAAGACGGTCCCCAGACCATGGATACGGATGAACATTCGTATTATGGGCGGGTTAGGAATAGGGTTAAGATAGTGCCTTTTAGGCTCTGCTGCCTGGAAGATGCCGTTGGGGGCTAAAAACACCATCATGCGCTGAGTGGAGGTGGAGAGGAAGGAGTTGGAGAAGTAGGTGAAGGTAGAGAGGAGGAGATGTAGAGGTAGGTAGAGTGGTGAGGGTAGTAGAAGAGGAGGGTGGAGGTGGAGATGTAGGTGGAGTGGTGGGGGTGGGGGTAGCCCTCCCTCAACCTTTCTGCTCTCCCTCACCGTGTGCTGTCAGTTTAGCTTGGGGACAAGGGGATTTGCCTGGGAAGAGAATATGTTATTCTGCCGGGAAATTCTCAAGTTTGATACTTTGAGTTATGCAACTACGTACCTCATTCAAATTCCATTTTCATTCAAATATAAATAACTATCTTTGACAAAAAAGCAAAAAGTCTTTTTTATCTTTATATTCCAGTCAATGTGTTAAACTGTGCATTCTCCCTTCTGCTTTTTCACTTTCTTTTCTTCTTTATGCCCATTCTCTCCCCCTCCCTCCCTTCCTCCCTCTTTCTCCCTCACTATTTTAGGCACTGTACCTAGATTTAGGCAGGAGTTGGGCATTTAATAATTTATTTATATTTACTTAAAAATGTAATTGTTTGACAAAAAAATGTGCCTCTCTCTCTCTCTCTCTCTCTCTCTCTCTCTCTCTCTCTCTCTCTCTCTCTCTCTCTCCACAGGTATGACAGGAACCTAATCTCAGCTCAGCGGTGGGGCATCAGGAAAGGTTTAATCATGGGCTTCTTCACAGGCTACATGTGGTTCATCATCTTCCTGTGTTACGCTCTGGCCTTCTGGTACGGCTCCGGCCTGGTGGTGGACGCTCAGGAGTACAGCCCTGGAACCCTGCTGCAGGTCAGGCTGTCTGTCTGTCTGTCTGTCTATCTCCCACATAGACGCTATATTCACAAAACATTCTCATCTGTTATAATTAAAATGTAAAAAAAAAAAAAAAAAAAAAAATTCTCTTCTAAGACTCGACAGGATTCAGTACATTCTCATTTTTGACAAAATGCAATTGAAAAATTTAACATAATTTTTAACAAAGTTTTTGTTGACTTTACTATTGTAAATAATAACTATTTTGGACATTTGTGGTAGATGCTATTGTGTTCTTGGTTGACCCTATCATACAGGTTTTAAATACCCCTTTAACATAAGGGGTTGTGTTCACTTCCAATTGTAGTGGAATTCTGAACAAATTATTTCAGTCTTCATTACACTTATAACATTTGTTGAACATGTAACGTCGGCTATGTCATGATGCTTGTGATTCTGTCTTTGCAGGTGTTCTTTGGCGTTTTGATTGCTGCTCTTAACCTTGGCCAGGCATCTCCTTGTCTGGAGGCCTTTGCAGCAGGCAGAGGAGCAGCCACCATCATCTTTGAGACCATTGAGCGGGTGAGAGGAAACTCAGTCCTTTAGCTTGATTGACATGTCAGTCAAACTCCTTAAACGCCTGAAGCTCTCTAGGCTACAGTCTATGAATGTCAATCAACGATGGAATGAATCTAGTGTGTGAGTGATGAGCAGGAAGCTGATGGGGGATTACAATGTGTGACAGTCAAGTAATCACGTTAATTTAACCGACATTTTCTTATAATAATACCATCCCATAATGAATCCCATATATCTGCTCATACTGGCTGCTCACTCCTAAAAGTTTTTCTAACATATTTCTAGGAGCCGGAGATTGACTGCCTGTCAGATGCTGGCTACAAACTGGACAAAGTGAAAGGAGACATTGAGTTCCACAACGTAACCTTCCACTATCCCTCTAGACCAGAAGTCAAGGTACATGTAGGCCCTCTATTTTAAAAACTTCATCAGGGGTCCAATTACCATGGCTTGATATTATGATTGTTATTATAAAGCATTGTGTAGCACCATGGCCTCTCATGGTGGAAAGTCTGGTCATGTGTTGGCCATCTCATCCGGACTACTTACTTTCTTTAGCAAGGTCCTGAGGGTAATGATACATTATGCATAAGACATATATGTTATGTGAACATAAATTTAGTTTTAGATAAGCAGTTAGGAATAGTGATGAAATCCATAGCTGTGTTTAGTTCTGTCAGGACCACTTTAGTCAAAGAATAATTGCAATAATGCAATAATTAATTAATAAATAAAATGAACTTGCTTGGCTGTATGAGTGTTCTGGGGACTCCCTGCATCCCCTCTCCCTGTCTATCCCCCCATGACACTGATATATCATGTTGTGAGAAGATGAGCAAGGAAAAAAGCATGAAAGGCATCATTTAATATGGTGCCTTGGGTTGAATTATTGAATAGTAAACGTAGCAGGGTATCAGCTGAGCAATTACTGACAGAGACACTGAGCTTGACTCCATCCATACCCTGCCATAATTAACACTGGGGCTTAATTGTGTTGTATAAAAATGCCTAATAAATGGGTATAAAGTGCTCTACAGTAGCTTGAAGTAACAGTGTGTCTTTGCCCCAGATCTTGGATCAGCTGAGCCTGCAGGTGAAGTCAGGAGAAACGACTGCATTTGTGGGCCCAAGCGGAGCAGGAAAGAGCACAGCCGTCCAGCTCATCCAGCGCTTCTACGACCCCAGGGAAGGCATGGTACTGTCTGCCCCTCTCTGAACATTCTACTTACAGTATAGTTAGTGACTGCTCTACAGTGCTCTTAATGCACTGAACTAATACAGACCTACAATTCTATGATTATGTCCTCAATTCTTCTGGTACATTAGTTGCGTACAATTATATTGCTCTATACTGTTATTTCAAAAGAAACTGTGGTTTATATTAAAGGCATAGTAGGCTACAAGGCAAGCTTGTGATTGTTGTTTATAAGGTTTCGGATAATGTATTTAGTACACTGGAGCAAACACAAAATATCTGTGTAATTAATGCTGCATGTAATGTATAATGTATGTAATGTATGCATATCATATTTGCCATAATGGATGTCTATGTGTGTAAGTATATACATTTGCCCATTTGTGTTTTCTCTCAGGTGACCCTGGATGGTCATGACATCCGTGGCCTGAACATCCAATGGCTTCGCTCGCTTATTGGGATTGTGGAGCAGGAACCTGTGCTGTTCGCCACCACCATCGCCGAGAACATCCGTTACGGACGTCCTGGAGTCTCCTCTGACGACATCATCAAGGCTGCCAAAGAGGCGAACGCTTATAACTTCATCATGGATCTACCACAGGTTTGTGTGGGATTCCTCATGGGCTTTAGAGGATCATTCTCATCACACACTCTGACTGTCATATTAGTTCACCTAGGCCCACTTTACTGCAGGCCTTTTGTGAACTGTTCTTTCCCTTTCTATGCCAATTTATTTATTTGTTTGTTTGTTCATCTGATTGATTCCTTCAAAATTCACAAATATCTATTTCACTACTGATGACCACTGATGATGGAAGTTAATTGACAATCAGAATTGTGGATGTTGCTGACCTTGTTACTGTAAATGATGGCTTTGCAGAAGTTTGACACGCTGGTTGGAGAGGGCGGTGGGCAGATGAGTGGTGGGCAGAAGCAGCGAATCGCCATCGCCCGTGCCCTGGTACGCAATCCCAGAATCCTTCTGCTGGACATGGCCACCTCTGCCCTGGATAACGAGAGTGAGGCTGTGGTACAGGAAGCTCTGGACAAGGTGGGCTTTTGAAAAATAAATGAATAGAAACACACTATTGGCAAGGCAAGGCAAGTTGCACTATAACATTGACAATAGGGAAAACCTTGGGAGAGTAAAGTAATTTCAGAGACACATATGACAGTGGACATCTACAGAGCCAGGTGTATTTATTGCCAAGCCTAGCTTTAGCCAGGATCTCTCCTTTTCACCAAGGTTGTGTTTTCTTTTCTTGTTTTCGGCCTCAGGTGCGGATGGGCCGTACAACCATCTCCATCGCCCACCGGCTGTCAACGATAAAGAATGCCGATGTGATCGTGGGCTTTGAGCACGGCCGTGCTGTAGAGAGGGGCAAGCATGATGAACTGCTGGAGAGGAAGGGCGTCTACTTCACCCTGGTTACACTGCAGAGCCAAGGAGACAAGGCACTGAATGAAAAAGCCCGCCAGAGTAGGTCATACTTTACAATTTACTCAGAAATGGTTTTAAAAGATTGTAGTCTGTGTGATAGGCTACCAGTACTACATACTACTAGTATGTACTGTACGTACTACAAGTATCACAACCTATTACAGTAGCCTTTTTCATTTCCTGCAATATGGCAGTGGTGGCTCAATTTAGAGGTGAAAGATTACTTGAAATATGTTGTGAAGCTGTTACAATATCGAGAGTTTTACAATAGCCTTTTAATGCTATGTGTGGTCCCAATCGAGACATGACTAATACTTCATATGAGCCTTTAAGAGTGTTCTATAGATATGCCTACAATGCCTATCTGCCTAGTGCCTAATGAGTTTGGATTTGTCTGAACGGTCAATGACTTGTACCCACTTACAACTGAAAAAAGCAATTCCCCCAAAATAAACAAAGTGCTGTTACAACACATCATTTGGACTTTGTCATGGCCATAAGAGATTCACTAGGAAAAACTTGGCATCTCTTCACTTTTTGTGATGGTTTTTATCTTGATGAAAATGCAAACATTTTGCTGTTAAATTATTTTGGAAGTTGTCCTTTGATTGTAATTAGCTGTTCTATAGTTTTGTCCCTGCTAAAATAATTGAACTAAAGGCAAGAATGAGCACAAACAATGTTGAACTCAGTCTGTCCAACTGTCAGTTACCGTTAAGCCCAGAGGTGTTGGCTTCTGAACAAAAAACAAACAAATTCAGTCCAGACCTATTGGAGCCATTCTGGCTATCCTGTTGCCTTGATGAGAGAGGAGGATGTTGCTGAGGGGTAATAGAGAGAGAGAGAGAGAGAGAGAGAGAGAGAGAGAGAGAGAGAGAGAGAGAGAGAGAGAGAGTAAAACATCATTCTTCTCCTCTGTCAAAATGTCTAGTGGCCGAGGGAGAAAATGCCGGAAAGACAGATGAGAACGCAGAGAAGCAAAGCCTTACAAGAGCGGGGAGTTATCGAGCGAGCTTGCGGTAAGTGTGACCCAAAAAAGAAACAATATACTTTCACCAACACACATACAGACCTTTAGAGACATAAAAACACTGATCAGACAGACACTCAGCATGACTTCAGCTTGATGTAACTTTTGTCTGATTTTTCTCATAGAGCTTCCATTCGCCAAAGAACAAAGTCTCAGCTGTCCAACCTTATTCCGGAGTCTTCTGTGCCCATGGCTGGAGAGTTAGGCCCCAGGTCCTATTCACAGTCTTCAAGTCACCATCCTAAGGAGAAGGTAGGAAGGAAAGGGTCAATGACCCTGAGTGGATATGCATCAGAGGCCCAGCATACACACACACACACACACACACACACACACACACACACACACACACGTGTGTGCACAAGCATACACACACACACACACACACACGTGCAGCTGAGTGTTCTGCTGCTTTCTTATCAGTATGTTTATGTGTGCATATCCTAACCTTGCCTGACCTCACGCTGAACATGTGTGTACATTCTTACTGTGTGTGTGCCTGTCTGACTGCAAGCTGGGAGGGTGATCAATTGTCGAATATTGTAGCCATGATGAAAAATACAGACAGGACATAGAATGGACATCTTGGTGGAGGGAGACAGATAGATAGAAAGATAGATAGATAGACAGACAGACAGACAGACAGACAGATACTTTTCTTTGATTTATCCTGGAGGCGTTTAAGCGTTTAATTATGAAGTTAATAATGAAAGATAAAATTCTTTTTTCCAATGTTTCATATTCTAAAATGGGCATTTGCTTTTTTTGGGGCTGCATGTGCTCTGTGTGTGTGTGTGTGTGTGTGTGTGTGTGTGTGTGTGTGTGTGTGTGTGTGTGTGTGTGTGTGTGTGTGTGTGTATGTGCGTGTGTGTGTGTTGTGAGTAGAGTGCCATACCCGAAGAGGAGGAGGAAGAGGTTGAACCAGCCCCGGTGGCCCGGATCCTAAAGTATAACGCCCCTGAGTGGCCCTACATGCTCTTCGGCTCCATTGGGGCAGCTGTCAACGGAGGAGTCAACCCTGTCTACTCTCTGCTCTTCAGTCAGATCCTGGCAGTAAGGAACATAGGAAAATTGTGTGTGTGTGTGTGTGTGTGTGTATGTGTGTGTGTGCGTGCGTGTGCATGTATGTGTGTGAGTGAGAGAGTGTGTGAGTGAGAGAGAGAGAGAGAGAGAGAGAGAGAGAGAGAGAGAGAGAGAGAGAGAGATGTACTGTATGTGAAATATACTGTATGCAAACGTGTAGTAAATTGCCATATTGCTATGTACTAATTCCTGTTTGGGTTCTTGTAGACTTTCACCATGCCTGACCCCATAGAGCAGCGCAACGCCATCAATGGCATCTGCATGTTCTTTGTGCTTGTCGGTCTGATGTCATTCTTCACCCAGATGCTCCAGGTGAGAAGGGGCCTCGTGTGATGTCATATAATAGGTGCTTTAAGGGTGTTTTTATAAGATTTGAAGCCTGGATTATCTGTAGCCTTTCTAGAGATTTTATGGTCACTTTCATTGCATTTCACATCATAGCTCTTCATGTAAGTGTGATCCCTCATCTAACATACATCTACTCTCTCTCTCTCTCTCTCTCTCTCTCTCTCTCTCTCTCTCTCTCTCTCTCTCTCTCTTTGCTGTCTCTCTATCTCCATCTCCCACTCACAGGGCTATGCATTCTCCAAATCCGGTGAGCTGCTGACCCGTCGGCTGCGACGGCTGGGTTTCCGGGCCATGCTGGGTCAGGAGATTGGCTGGTTTGATGACCACAGGAACAGCCCCGGGGCTCTGACCACACGCCTGGCCACCGACGCCTCACAGGTCCAGGGGGTGAGTTGATTCATAGTCATGGTATTCACAGAGGCTTTTCCCTCTAAAATCAACTGTAAAAAATTAAATCATATCATGAACTTACTCAAATTATTTTTAAATGAAGGAAATAACTACAGCAATGCCCACACATGTTAAAGTCAGGAAAACAGTGCAGAGGAATGCAGTGTGTGTGTCTGTGTGTGTGTGTGTGTGTGTGTGTGTGTGTGTGTGTGTTATTTGTGTGTGTGTGTGTGTGTGTGTGTGTGTGTGTTACATGGTCCACTTTCCAATTATTTCACCTGTAAATCATGTAAATTTTGGTCTCCAGGCAACAGGCTCTCAGATCGGCATGATCGTGAACTCCATGACGAACATCGGTGTGGCCCTCATCATCTCGTTCTACTTCAGCTGGAAACTGACGATGGTCATCATGTGTTTCCTGCCCTTCCTGGCTCTTTCCGGAGGCTTCCAGGCCAAGATGCTGACCGGCTTTGCCAAACAGGACAAGGAGGCCATGGAGAATGCAGGGCAGGTCTGTTTGTCTGTCCATCTGTCTGTCTTCATTAGCTTCCATTCTGTCTGTTGGTCCTTCTATCGGCCCGTCTGTCTGCTAGTCCGTTTGTCTGTGTATTTGTATCCATTTGTTTGTCTGCCTTCCTATCTGTCTATCTGCTTGTATCTGATGGTGGGTCTGACAGATGTCTCTCCTTTCTCCAGTCTAGAGCTCTCTATCAGTTCCTCTCTTCTTTCTCCAGTCCTTCTGTCTGTCTGGCTGTCTGCTTGCCCAGTCTCTTCCGGACGTCTATTTCTCATCACCCCATCCAAGGCCTCCTCTCCTCTCCTGCTCCATCTCTCCTCTCCTCTCCTCTCCTCTCCCTGGGCAGCTCAGCTCAGCTCTCTCTGCTGTGCTCTGTGGTCTCTGATCTCTGCCTTTGTCTGATCTGTGGTCCAGACTCAAAGCTCTCAAAGCTCCTCCTGCTCCCCCTGGCCCTCTCTGGGGTTCCCTCTCTGATGTCTGCTCTGTTCTGCTCTGCTCTGAGTCTCCCAACTATGGATGTAGTGCTGGCTAAACGCAACCTCTCTAGTTTTGGAAAGAGAGTTCATTCACCTCTTACAGTAATAGAGTTTAGGCACCAAATATAGCACAATTTGAATATAACATTTCCAAATGCTACTGTACTATCCTTATCCTCCATCATCAAACATGTTTGCTATGTCTTTTTAAACATCTGATAAAGCATATTGCGTCTCACTTTGCAGTGATCACAAGATTCATAGTTTACCAAGGTTAACAATTATTTTATCTCTAAAAGACTGCCCCCAACCCTCCTAAACCCCTTCTCTCTCTCTCTCTCTCTCTCTCTCTCTCTCTCTCTCTCTCTCTCTCTCAGCTTTCAATCAGTCAGCCTGTTTTTCCAGACGTTCATCCATCAACCCCCCTCACCCCCAACACACACACACACACACACACACACACACACACACACACACACACACACACACACACACTTACACAAATCAATTTCTCTCCCTCCCTCTCTCTTTGTCAGCATGTTTTGGCCTTTGCTTATACAGGCATACTGTTATCCTGCCCCTCGCACTTCTCTTTTATTGTTCTCTTTTGTTCTTTCCATCCTTTGGGATGTTTTGGGGATTTGGCCATTAGAAAGGACTCCACCCCCCTGTCTTTATTAGCACAGCAGGTTGACTTTTCTCTCCTCCTTTGGGACAGCTTTATAATGAACTGACTCCAGTGCTCCAGTAGCTCTCTTCTTCTCCTCCCCCTCTCTCCCTTTCTTTCCCTATCCATCTTCTCTTTCTTGTTCTTCTCGCTTTTTCATTATCTCCCTCCCTTCTTCTCTCTTTAGCATTTTCATGCAATTCATAGTGCAGAGATTAAAATCGACTGAGAAGAGCACCACACTCTGTCAACATCAGCACCCACTCATCCACCCACCCACCCACTCCGCATGTCTCTCTGACACCTCTCTCCCTCCCTCCTCACTGGCATGTTGACAATGTCTCCTGCTCATACATTGCCATTAGTTCTATCAAATTAAACTAATTATGGAGGTAATAATGTAACTCATTAGAGATATGGGCAATTTCACAGAAATGTAAAATTTACATCCATAGTACACAACAATAAAATTCCATGATATGGTATGGAGTGAATGATTACATATATTTCAGTAAGCCTATTTGCTATTTTTGGCTGTAATCATTCACATCATCATCACAAATACCATGACATTTCAATGGTGTTCAATGTACTGAAAGAAGCCATACATTAATCTAGTGCTCATTCAACTCTTCAGCTTTCATTTTGGATCACCAGTCCTCTCTTTTGCTTCCTCCTAACAAATTTAAATTCAAACGTTTTGTTGACATGACCTTGACCCTCGCATGTTGTCATCGTCCTGCAGATCTCGGGCGAGGCTCTGAACAACATCCGCACCATCGCCGGCCTGGGGAAGGAACGCAACTTTGTGGACAAGTACGAGGCCCAGCTTGACGCGCCGTACCAAGCCTCGCTTAAGAAGGCACATGTCTATGGTGCTTGCTATGGTTTTGCCCAGTGCATTGTCTTCCTGTGCAACTCCGCCTCCTACAGGTTTGGAGGATACCTGGTCAGACAGGAGGGCCTCCACTTCAGTTTGGTGTTCAGGTGAGGAGACGTATATTACAACTGAAGGGTCCACACCAGTAGTAAAGAGGTCTTATGTACTAGTAGTGATGTATGTGTTTTTGGCTTTAGGTACTTTAATTAAATATAAAAGACCTAAAATATTTAAGGCACTGTACCTAGATTCAGGCAGGAGTTGGGCATTTAATAATTTATTTATATTTACTTAAAAATGTAATTGTTTGACAAATAAATTTGCCCCTCTCTCTCTCTCTCTCTCTCTCTCTCTCTCTCTCTGTCTGTCCAGGGTCATCACTGCTATAGTGACCAGTGGCACAGCCCTGGGCAGAGCCTCATCTTACACCCCTGACTACGCCAAGGCCAAGATCTCCGCTGCCCGTTTCTTCAAGCTCCTCGACCGTATGCCCAAGATCAACGTCTACAGCACTGAGGGCCAGAAATGGGTACAGAAACTCATACATCACAGCAGTAGAGCACATCAGACACTTCCCAAAAGATCTCACTTCAAAGCATGGCTGAGTTCCCCGACTGTGAACTATATCTGTCAGATTCTAAGAAAGACTAATACATCATCATTTTGTACCAGACAAAACACCCATCATCACAGTCTAGTCAAAACATCTCTGGCCATTTCTATTACGACTGTCATAAAGTTTAAATAATTCTTGTCCTCACATGGCTTTCTTTGCCCTCACATGTCTTTCTGTGCAATGTGTCAGATTTCTGCACAGAAGGTCAAAGTGTTTCGGCGTCATTCATTTTGCAACAGACATAAATTTTCCATCTTGTACATATTGTCGGAGACATGATGTATTGATGTTAGGTGAGGTTGAGTCATTCCACTAGAGAGCATGTCTGATTGCTACTCATATCTGCTCTGGAGTGTAGATGGGTATTAGCTGTGGTGGGGTGTGTGGTACTGATGCTGGGTTGCTAGGCAGCACTGATGAAGCCCCAGGAGTCATTTTCCCATTTACACTGCCATCAGACATGCATCAGGAAATATGATTGGGCTTTTTTCCCTCAAGATGCTTCTCCTTACTTCACTTCTAACAAGTTCTTTTTTTCTCTCCCTTTTTTTCTCCCCTTCTATCCCCCTCTTTATTCCTTTCTTTATTTCTTTATTCTTTCATTCACTCTCTCACTCTCTCTCCCTCAATCTTTGTCCCCCCCCCCCCCCCTATAGAGTGACTTTCGAGGGAATCTGGAGTTCATCGACTGCAAGTTCACGTACCCGACGCGTCCTGACATTCAGGTGCTGAACGGACTGAACGTCAGTGTGAAGCCTGGACAGACGCTGGCCTTTGTGGGCAGCAGTGGCTGTGGCAAGAGCACCAGTATTCAACTGTTGGAGCGCTTCTACGATCCTGACCATGGCAGAGTGGTGAGGTTTCACACACACACACACACACACACACACACACACACACACACACACACACACACAGACACACACTCACACACACACTCACACAAGAGCACCAGTATTCAACTGTTGGAGCGCTTCTACGATCCTGACCACGGCAGAGTGGTGAGGTTTCACACACTCACACACACACTCACATGCGTCCTCTTTCTTTTCTTTCTCTCTCGTTCATTAAAACACACATATACACACTCTTGCACACATTCATTCACACATACACGCACACCTACTCCACCTCATTAACACACACACAACACACACACACACAGGTGCATATGCACACACACACACACACACACACACACACACACACACACACACACACACACACACACACACAGAGTTGGCAAGTCATGAGGCAGCTCTGACTGGTGAAACGGAGCAGGGCCTGTGCAGTTAATAAGCTGAGACAGGCTATTTAATCAATGCTAAAGCAATCAATTGCCTTTCTCGAGAATTAAACCGGTCGGTCGGTTGGCAACACGGCAGGTCTGGGCGCTGTTGAACAATCGATGCCGGCTCCAGACCGCCGACTCTGCCGAGCTCACACGAAATTAAAACAAGAAGATCTAAAGTCCACACAGGCTCTGAGGAGAGCATTTAAAAGGCCATTTTGTCAATATTAACTGTTCTCTCATCTACCTCAGTCACAGCCCAGGATGTGTGTTTAAAGGGAAGAAAGCGGCAAGCTTGTCTTGGGCTTTAAAGAGCCAAGATTGCCAGTGAGACTTACTTAAGTGCATGGACTCAGGGAGTTAATTATGTTTTTCTGGCCTGCTTTTAAGTGGCACAATGTGATTGTTTACTGCATATTAAAGTCACAGTGTCTAGTTCTGTCCTGACACATCAAATATACTTGATTAAAACGTGATAAAGTTACAGAAACATGCAGTTGCTAAGCTTATAGAAAGATGGAAAGATTCTAGAAGTACGTCTGTATGTTAATTTAGGGTTAAAGCTAATTATGGAGTTGCAGATTATCATTCCAAAACACTTAACAGGAAATCACAAACACAGGTCTCACATTGTGTTTATTTACAGAGTATGCACCATAACTTATAACCTTGAGCTCGAAGGGTTTTTTGCATTTTGAGTTTTGATTTTGATGAAGCAGGTAGTTTTGAGTTTTGATTATGATTTCGACCTGTAAATATTGTTTAGAGGAAAAGGGGTAGGATTGAACAAGTTTTTACTTCCTTCCACCCCTTTTCAAATATGTAGTGAATAATATTTTTTTCTCTTGTTGAGTGCCCAGGCGGCTGATCAGTGGAGGAGTCACTAAGGTGGCTCCTGTTATTGCATTAGTGCATGTTGTGATTGTTGCTTTGTACTATATGTTGTATTGTGTGGCATCGTTGCATTATGCATGTTATTTGTTGCATGCGTTTCATTACATGTTTGAAATAAATTCACCATTCATTCATTCATTCATTCACCATTCATTCATTCATTCATTCATTCATTCACTCATAACACTGTTATAAGATCCTTTTCTGTTATGTGTGCTGCAGCTAGTTGATGGTCACGACTCAACCAAAGTAAATGTGGCCTTCCTGCGCTCCAAGATTGGCATCGTGTCGCAGGAGCCCATCCTGTTCGACTGCAGCATCGCTGAGAACATCCGCTACGGTGACAACGAGCGTGAGATCAGCATGAACGATATCATCTCCGCTGCCAAGAAGGCGCAGCTGCATGATTTTGTCATGGCCCTTCCAGAGGTGAGGCCAAACAGAAAGCATAATGATGACACATACTGTAAATAGGATTCATCTTTGAGTCTTTATTTCAGTTAATTTAGCTGACACTTGTACTAAAAGGTCTATTTTTTTATAGCAGAGGTAGACATCTCTTAGCCTTATGCACCAGTGTGTGGCACCTCTTACAGTAATAGGCATAAAGTAACTATGAACAAGTAGGCAGCTACTTTCTGTGGATTTACAGTAAAAACTATTGGGCATGTCTTGTACATGGCCTCAACCCCTTTACATTTCTTTTTAGCCCCTCCCACTGAGGTCATAGCCCTCACTCTGTTTGCTGATTGGTCCTACACATTTTTTGACTGAAAAAATCTATACCTTTGTATAGGTACCTGACTAGTATGGTTTATTATTGAAATGTGCTATTGAGTGCAAGCAACAGGGCTCTTAGTTTCTCCAGTATCAAGTTTAAGGCCTTTTCCTGTAATTTCAAGGACATGAAACTTAATTGAAGAACATTTCCAGGACATTTGATCATTTCCAGTTTTTTTCCTAGGCGGAGCAAGCCTGGCTAAACATCTCTAGGCTTAAGGAACAGATTATTGAAGCAAAATAAATAATATTGAGCTGAGACAGCCATTCCCAGGTTCAAATCTGTGTGTGTTTGTATGTGTGTGTGTGTGTCTGCAGAAATACGATACCAATGTAGGCTCTCAAGGTTCTCAGCTGTCTCGGGGGCAGAAGCAGCGCATTGCCATTGCTAGAGCCATCATCCGTGACCCCAAGATCCTGCTGTTGGACGAAGCCACCTCCGCCCTCGACACAGAGAGTGAGAAGGTATCAGGCATATTGTAGTACCTACTTCCTCCGAACACACATACATACATACACATGCATTTATAAATGCACAATGCACAACACAGATAACAGTAATATGTTTGGGTTTGTGTGTGTGCATGTTTTTGAGTATTGATGTTTTTTATTTATACCTCTCTGTCCTTGTGTGTGTGTGTGTGTGTGTGTGTGTGTGTGTGTGTGTGTGTGCGTGCTTGTGCAACAGACAGTGCAAGAGGCCCTAGATAAAGCACGAGAGGGGCGTACCTGCATCGTTATCGCCCACCGCCTGTCCACCATCCAGAACTCGGACATCATCGCCGTGATGTCACGTGGCTATGTCATCGAGAAGGGCAACCACGAGCAGCTGATGGCTAAGAAGGGCGCCTACTACAAACTTGTCACCACTGGGGCCCCCATCAGCTAATAGCCTACCAACAACACCAGCACCTTTCATCCAGCTCCAGATTACACTGACGCTAATGCAGGGGTTAAGTCAGGGCAGATCAGACTCTACACACAAACACTAAACAGGGAAATAATAGGGTGGTAGTTATGACGATGATTCCAAGGGAGCACTGCCAGCTGGCCCTCATAAAATTTAATGAGCTACATTATTATTTTTCAGACGGGACCAATATTATAGCTTCTATTTTACAGAGCTGAACGTTTATTGAAGTGCCTGTGTGACCAGCACTTAGCTTGGTCAGCTCTAGATTTTGTGTCAAAATACGGTATGAAGATATCGACCCAGACACTAAATAACAACCCTGACAATAAATTAACCTATTTTTTTTAAGCTGCTGTCAACTTAAAACTGTTCTTGGTGATGATAGCACTTCTTAGCAACCTCTGCAAGACGCCCTGTTCATAGGAGACATCAGACTTTAATTCTTGTTTTGTATAAACACAATGTTTTCAAAGTAAGGATGTTGTGGAAAGTTCAGTTCAGTTCAACTAGGATAAAAGTTACTGACAAGAAAGGCCAGGAAGCCCTTAATTTTTTTTTTTAACCTTTGTTCATTTACAATAGCTTTTATACTGTTTAACAAAATAATTTACTTTTAATCATGTCAAAATACTGTTAAATAATATACACATGTATTAATTGTATTTATATTAAATAATGTTGTGTTTGTGAATGGTTTCCTCCACATGACATATTTTGCGTAGGCCTATTCTGTTGGGTATGTGTTGTCAAAGATGTACAGAGAAAATAAGATGCATAGGCTACCTGGAAACTTGAAATTGAGAAGTTAATTTGGCAATCTTGGTATTGACATGTTAGCACATAAAATCCAATTACATGATTTGGGGATAGAAGTCAGATAAACTCAATATTGTGTTTTCACTCATGTTGTACAGAAATGTTTTAAAAGGTATTACTTTTCATCTGTTTTTTTTCTGTTGTCATTTACAGGTCTTCATTTCAATGTTGACTTGATTTGTGAGAATTCAATATGATTCAATTAAAGATGTAATAAAAACTCTACTGACTATTGAAAATTTAATCTCAAGTGGCCAATTTCAAATAAATTATACACTGCAAGAATTGTTATCCCTTCCTTTGTTGCTCCATCTCAATTATTATAAAACCCTTTGTTGCCTAAAATAATTACGCATAGGCCTACTCACAATTATTGCATTGAGGGAAAATAGGAGCCCCAGCCGCCTAATTGTTTTATATAATAGGCTACTGCCCAGTGTTGATCGAGTTCGCTTTGAACAGCAGTCCACCACTAGGTGCCGCTTCAAGTTCATTTGTCCATGTTGTCACTGTTTATACCCGGCAGCACGTGATGCAGTCTCACGATGATTTTACACCGGGGCAGATCTTAGGTTACTAGACAAACTGCTATAGCATCGTATCACTCAAGTGCCAGTCGCACCAGCAATATATTTTTGAATACCTTTTATTCACTACCACCCTTCAAATAAATGGCAGTTTCGGAAGTGATCCTTCATCGCTCTCAAGCGCACCTCTGATGCTGGCAGGCCAACGGACGGCACTGAGCGAAAGGTTTCTTCACGTCTATGGTAATGCAAGCCTTACATATTCCCCCAAATTTAATCTTTATCCCGCAAATCTCCTGCTTAACTTCTAATACCATGCGTTAAACGACTCCAGATGCAAATAAGTTTGAAAGTGCGAAAGGCTTCTTTTGTAAGCAGTGTTTCACAAATCCCCATGGACGCTCCTGCTCTACTCAGTATTAGTGGAGTTCGGGACGTCCCGTTGGGGTAGAGCAGCGGGCGGCACCTACGGCTAGACTGGCTTGGGGCGTAGCCTTTCTAGTATACATCAACGCCAACATAATGTTACCCTTTCACATTGCCTAATTGATTTCCCTTTTTATAATGATGATGATGATGATGATGATGATGTTTGTTGATATTTGTAAATGTTCTGTGTGCACTTTGAATCCAGGTGATGATATCCGGACATTCTCATTTGAAGAAGGAAGACTGTATAAACCTGTCAGCTGCATTGAAACTAAGTTGCATAACTTGCAATATGCTTAATCGACTCATTTGAATAAAGCATTGATCAGACAGAAATTTCTGTATTGGTGCACTTTAATCAAATCTGATCTAGATGATTGATTGATTGATTGATTGATTGCTGGCTGATTGGCCTATAGGCCTACTGTAAAAACATGTTCTGTCAGACACACACAAGGCATCTACAGGATGGGTCATTATTTCTGCCTTGTTTGGCTGTTTAGTGGTACATACAGTATGTATTCACATACACAGACATAGGCTACTCATGCTCGCACACACATAGCTAGTCAGCATCAGATTTCAGAGAAATGAGAGAACCGACACAACCTGAAATAAAACACCTCAGCTACAGTCGACACCTGAATGAAACAGAGGATGAGTGATTGAATCCAGCTTGTCGTGTAGCCTGTACTATAGACTTGTTTCACACCTGAACATTCCTACATTCCATGGTAGTAAACTGAACATTCTATCATTGAAATGCATTGGATTTATGCCTCTTTCTGACTTGAAATGTTATTGGGTAATAACATTTCAAACATGTTTAAATTCACTTTCCTTCAAATAATACACATTTGAAGCACACAAATTGGGAGGTCCCGAATAGATTGAAGCTTCATGCACATAAATGTAAAACCACTTTTATCTACTCGGGACCTCCAAATTTGTGTGCTTCAAATGTGTATTATTTGAAAGAAAGTGAATTTAGATTTTAAATGTTATTACCCATTTTTTTCAAGTCAGAAAGAGGCATAAATCCAATGCATTTCAATGATAGAATGTTCAGTTTACTACCATGGAATGCTTTTAGAACCTCGGAATGTTGAGGTGTGAAACAAGTCCATACTGTAGGTGGCGTACAGAGCTTCAATATTAGGCTATCCCACCTGAATAAACCTTTCCATTTTGACAGAATTGATTTTCATTCCTGACACAGTCATGAATGGATGTGAAAAAATACATAAATAAATAAATAAAACACAACAAAAAAATATCTAAGAAAAAAAAAGCAGAACTTCATTGAAAGCTAAAATAGAAAATTATTTAGGGTTTCAGGTTGGTTCATGTGAATGCTGAATGTGACTACTGGGCCAAAACACTCTTTCTAGACCTAAGAAAATATTTGTCGGCGCTATCACATGTTAACAGCCTCTGTGGCTGGGCCAGTTGTCAGTGCATCTGGGAGTGTGTTTTTGTGTACTTTTGCATAAGCGTACAAATACTCGCTAGTACATTTGTGTATGTGAGTTATTTTTGAGTGGATACCCTAAGTGGTGTGTGTACGTGTGTGTGTGTGTGTGCGTGTGTGCCAGGACTCCATTAGTCCTGTGTCTTTCACTGCTGTGTGTGTGTGTGTGTGTGTGTGTGTGTGTGTGTGTGTGTGTGTGTGTGTGTGTGTGTGTGTGTGTGTGTAACACAGAGAGAGAGAGAGAGAGAGAGAGAGGTATCCAATAGTAAAAATGCTGCTCGGATTGTGTGTGTGTGTGTGTGTGTGTGTGTGTGTGTGTGTGTGTGTGTGCATGTCACAGGTAGCCATTAGTCCTGTGAGCCCCATTGCTGCCATTGGCGTTCCTCTGTGACCTGTGGGACATGTGTGGTGGTTTCTTTGGGTGTGGCGGTGGAATGTCCTCCTCATCAGAGCTGAAGTCCATGTCATAGTGATTATCTAAGGACACCTGGAGAATGACATACCCATTAAAGGCCATAGCTAACACCTTTTCATGTGTCTTTGATATATAACACCAACATAAAACCATTCGGTTTAAAATGTATTTATTTATTAGATACTGATATGAATAACAATAGCCTATGCAGTGACTTCTTATAACACCATGCTGTGTTATAGATTATTGATTTCAACACAATCTGTGTTTAAACAACAATAATACCCTTCTAAAAGATAAAAAGGGACTTTACAGTAAGAATACATAACAAGAATACTTACACACAAAGGATTCAGTTTTCTCCTCTGCAAAAACAAAACCCAGAAGGTATTCTTGATGATTAACCCTTATAGGGTCTTCGGGTCTGTGGGACCCGTTTTCAGTTTTCAGGTGAAGAAAAAGGATACAAGCAATTATTTTATAAATTATTTTGGCTCATTTTGTGTGAGGAACATAAATCAGAAGGAATTTTTTGTGACCCCCCTCCTATACCCCCCTGTAAATTTATATTACATACAGGGTCTCGGGTCCACTGGACCCGGGATGAGTTTAAGTGTGAAAATCATAGGTTATGTGGGCCTGTATGTGAATGAGTTGGTTAAAGCCAGTGACTAGGCCCTTTGGTAAGCACCCAGAGTGTATTATGAAGTGTGTGGACCCAAGATGGGCAGAAAAACACAAGCCCACAATGCAAGACGTATTTAGACAATACATACAGTATACTCTGCCCCTGATGTGGTATGGTGTAGTATGGTGGTATGATATGAAAATAGGATAACACTTTATTTTGCCTTGTCACTGTAAGACTGTATCTACCTAATTGTGTACACAATATTTTAACAAAGACATGTTTGTTTATGTTAAATTAAAAGGCCTTAAATGCAATGGGTCCACCAGACCCGGAAGGATCTTCCGTGTAACAAAAAAACGAAGACCCTATGAGGGTTAAATAATGAATTAAAGACAGTACTATAAATTGAGTAGTGTGTGAGTGAGTGTGTGTGTGTGTGTGCTCTGTGCGTGTGTGTGCGCTCTGTGCGTGTGTGTGTGTGTATGTGTGCGCTCTGTGCGTGTGTGTATGTGTATGTGTATGTGTGTATCTCACCTGTGGTCCAGACAGTGCCCTGCAGGTGACCCTGAGGATGAGGTAGGCCCAGAGGCAGTGCAGGGCCAGCAGGAGCAGCAGCATGCCGTTCAAGAGCCACCAGGAGGGGAAGATGCCCAGCAGGGACCAGCTCTCAAACACCGTCGTCTTCAGCACCCTGGAGCACAGGGTAAAGAGAGGACACACACACACACACACACACACACACACACACACATAAAGAGAAAAAAATAGAGAGAAAAAATATTTGAATATTTGAATATTCTATTGTGTGTTTTACAGTAATTTGACCATAATAGTGTAAAAAAAAAAAAAAAACAATAAAATCAATCAGTGGTCAACCAATTATACATTGGAAAAGCTTTGTTTAGTCTAATAAAACATTTTTTATACCTTTTCAAAACAGAATATATCATCCCTCACTAAAATGACATTTTACATGAACTACATCAAACAATTAGACAGTAATGGTCTATTAAAATCTGAACAATGTTCTGTCTCGCTCACACACTGACACACAAACACCCACACTCTCTCTTTCAGTCAAACTATGGTTGCCATTAGAACATGAAAGGCAATATGGTTTCAGACTAAGAGATTCTGCTTTGTGTTTGTCATTACCTTCATCTATGAGAGGTATATGGCTAGTTCTTAACGAGCTACCACCTCTTAGAGGTGTGACTCACACACACGTACACACACACACACACACACACACACACACACACACACACACACACACACACACACACACACACACACATTCAGAGAGAGAGAGAGAGCCTTTCACACACTGCAAATGAGCACGCCTGGACAGAAACCATGGAAACACCTAGCTAGAGGTTTGTCGTTTTAGTGGCTTAAGAGGCTATGCTGATTGAACCTAACTGAGAGGACGGGGAAAGAGTTTGCTTTTAGAGGAAGGAGGAGTAGCACCATAAAATGCGTGTGTATTTATTATTATCTATTTAAGGTCAAGGTCAACACAACTTCTATGTTCTCTTAGCTTTTGGCCTAGCAACAAACTGGGCCAGAAATGGCCCACATCTCAGCCAAGACCCTTCCAGCATCCTTTTCCTAAACTCTTTAGCCTGGCTAAACCAACACTGCACCACCACTGAGATTGAGAAACTGTCTGGAGTTGACCATTCATTTCCCAGTTCTTCTGCCAGTGACTTACAACAGCTTCAACTGGATCTGTTTACTCAATTTGAAGGAAAAACACACATCCAGATGGGGTAACACAGACACCATTATTGAATGTGCATCACATAAAGCCTCCTCCATGCCAGAAATGCAGTTGTGATTGGATTCTTTTTTTTTTTTTTTTTTTTTTGTGGTTCAGAAATTGGCTCCCAAGGGGGCTTGGTTCCGGACGGATTTGCAGAGCACATTCATATTTACTAGCAGCTTTGCCTGAATATACCCAGGCTATGAACTTCATTCCCTAATTGATTTGTTTAATTCCCAAAGGTTGGAGACTGGAGAGAGATAGAGAGAAAGAGAGAGAGAGAGAGAGAGAGAGAGAGAGAGAGAGAGAGAGAGAGAGAGAGAGAGAGAGAGAGAGAGAGAGAGAGAGAGAGAGAGAGAGAGAGAGGTCCCTGAGGAGGAAGAAGACTCACCAGGCAGGGTAGAGAGCCAGCCGGGATGTGATGAAGATGAGAGTGAACAAGAGAAAGAGGAGGTTGCAGAAGCGCTTGAAGCGGGCGTACTTGGCCATTTTTGCTGCCTGGAACACAGTGAGAGAGAGAGAGAGAGAGAGAGAGAGAGAGAGAGAGAGAGAGAGAGAGAGAGAGAGAGAGAGAGAAAGAGAGAGAGAGAGAGAGACTGACTATCAGCTAAGAGAGACAAGGGAAAAGGGAATATTCTCTGGAGTATATTACTTATAATAGCAAAGGGCACTGTATACAAATTCAATTGAAGTAATTTAAATTAAATAAATACATTTTTCACTCTAAGAACAGATTTAAACAAAAACATGATTTGGCAGTGAAATCACTGAACTCTTGAACAGTGAAAAAAACAGCTGGAGGAATATTCAAGGGTCTGGGTAGTTACAGTAAGTGTGATGTGGTGTACTGTATGTATATGTATTTAAATGCTTCACAGATGGCAGTCTGTGTGTGTGTGTGTGTGTGTGTGTGTGTGTGTGTGTGTGTGTGTGTGTGTGTGTGTGTGTGTGTGTGTGTGTTTGCGTGTGTGTGTTCATGCATTATACACCACATCCTTACCTCCAGCAGTACTTCGGCAGAGTCATGCAAACACATGACCAGGGTTCCTGCACGCACCATGTTGCTGACGTAAGAGAAGACCATCAGGGACACGGACAGCAAGTGGTGCATTAAGGTGATCAGGAAGTCCTGACACAACATAGGGAGGGAAAGATAGAGAAAATGGGCAATGAGGGAGAATTTCTGCAAAGTTTTCATGTGTGTGTGTGTGTGTGTGTGTGTGTGTTCTAAAGGCAATCAGACAGAACTGCCTGTACATCGGAGTGATTTCTGTAATTTTGGTGTGGGTCTCCCTAGTCTACTGGAGGCTTTCACTATTTTCAGTACAGAGCATTTTAGCAATGATAACTATGTTATTTAAAGTATACTATATGTGTGTGCCTGTATTGTGTAGGCATGGCTTTGTGTTAGACTGAGAGAAAATATAAAGATCCTCGAGTGTGCAGCATCCAGCACTTTGCAGATTACAGCTGTTGGGTATGCATGCATGATTCTCACTCTCTTTTCCTCTCTCTCTCTCTCTTTCCCCACACTCTTCACTCTCTCTCTCTCGTGTGTGTGTGTGTGTGTGTGTGTGTGTGTGTGTGTGTGTGTGTGTGTGTGTGTGTGTGTGTGTGCACTTGGTGAGACAGAGACAGTAAGCAGCCTGGTGTGCGCACTGTGTAGCAGTTTGGGGATTACAGCTGACTGGGTCATGGAAGTAGGCCACTCTCTCACCCCAGCTGTTTTTCAGATCGAGTTAGCTTAAAGACGTGTGTGTGAATGTGTGTGTGTGTGTGTGTGTGTGTGTGTGTGTGTGTGTGTGTGTGTGTGTGTGAGTGTCTGAGTGTGTGTGTGTGTTTGTGCACTTCATTATGTGTTGTTTAGCTGACAAATATGCCAAATCCAGACATGTTGCTTCCTTGCCATGTGCATATGCAAATACAAACAGAGCAAAATAATATTAATATATTATTATTATCATTATTATTGTTATTGTTATTGTTATTATTATTATTATTATTATTATTATTATTATTATTTAACAATATTCAATTATTTATTTATTTTATTATGTGCCTGATACAAAACAAAAAAACAAGGTTCACAAATGCTCTACACATCAGTAATATAGTCTTCATATAGCAGTTACTGTATTAATCCTCTGGATTTACAATCATTGGCAATACATGAACACAGACACACAAGCACACAAAAACAGAACAAATATGCCAATGTGCGGTCCTTACAGTTATTTTGAGTGTGTGTGTGTGTGTGTGTGTGTGTGTGTGTGTGTGTGTGTGTGTGTGTGTGTGTGTTGTTGTGTGTGTAGTGTTTTGTATGCCATATGTGTGTGTGTGTGTGTGTGTGTGTGTGTGTGTGTGTGTGTTTAGTACCTTTCTCTTTATCTCAACAAGCTGTGGCACGAGCAGTGACAGGCAGAAGGACAACTCCAGCAGGTAGTAGTAGTGCACTTCCACTGTCAGTGGCTGCCAACCAATCAGAGACAAACGCTCATTATGATCCAGCCGCTGTTATGACGTCTGCTTTACAGGTCAGCAAAGGTTCATCAGTTAAGGTTACATCACATGGTTTGACCTGTCCCTGGTGTTCAGGTCCATTATTCAAAGACTTGGTTTGGACAGGTGTATGTGGGGTGAGTCTCTCTCTCTCTCTCTCTCTCTCTCTGTGTCTGTGTCTCTCTCTCTCTCTCTGTCTCTGTCTCTCTCTCTCTGTGTGTGTGTGTGTGTGTGTGTGTGTGTGTGTGAGTCTGTGACTCCTCATGCAATGTCTACTTGGAATGTCTACATGGAAGGGAAATATTTAATTTCTATATTTTTAAGATTATTCAAATAATACAGTAAATGTAAGGTAGACATTACATAAGGGATAATGATGAATGACACGGCGTGCAGATATAGAAAAATAAAGCACGTTTGAACTGTCATACACTTTACACTTCGATAAGTGCATTATTTTTCTATATCTGCACGCAGTGGAGTTCATTATCCCGCTTATATCACTGTTGCCACTTTTGCACTATGTGGTTTGGCTAACAATCTGCAGTCAGTAAGTCAGTCGTTGATTCCATCTCCCGTTGTCAAGCGCTAAATCCAAAAATCCAAACATGTCTTGGGCTCTGTACATTCACTATTTCCCATACTTCCAAACAAAGTGTAACAGAGTTAAAAACCATCGCGGTCACAAGATACAATGTTGCTGTGTCATGAACGTTGGCCATGCCACTAAATTGTGATCCTGTGTTAACATGACAGTTTATTTAAGTCAGAGCGAGTTGGGGCGAAGCGATGCGAGTCTGAATATGGAAAAGTGGAACTACGTCATAGCCATGCAGTTACCTGAAAAATAATGCACATTCGAAATAGCTTATCACGATATGAAATTTGACCAAGCAGTGGTATAAGTGTAATTTATATACAAAATCACATGTAGTATAATTTAGGCAACTTTGTACATTGTACAAAATCCCACACAAGTCCTCAGTCCTTGCTCTCTCCTATGGTGGTTACAGGGACTACAGCGTTGCCTGGTTGCCTGTCAGCAGGCTTGCCTTGGGAAACACTATAGCACACACTCCACCTAATCTGCTCATGAATAGTCTACGAGAGAGAGACACAGTACCTGATTAGGGTAGTTCTGCCAGCACTCCCTGGTGTTGTGCAGCCATGGTGTCTTTTGGAGACAGAAAAGAGACAAGATGAGGCTGTTAAGAACACAGAAATGGATGGTGCACAGCGATGCAAGTTTGTGTACACTAAATACTAGTGCTTTCAAACGATAAAAAATTAATCTGATTAATCACAAAAGTTTGCCATGATTAATCGTGATTAATCACTTTTACTCACAACTGATTTCCTCCAGTAAGAATTTGGATGCTAAGGAATGTTGGATACTTATTTTGCCCCGGAAAGACTGATGCAAAATAGCTGGCTTTGTTCTCAAACAGGGAAATTCACACCTATCCTCTACCCTCATGGATTCCCCAAACATCAACCCTCTGCTGTTGTGGGACATTCAGGAACTAGGCCATAATATTTGCAACATTTGACTTGATAGCCGAGCCATATATGCCATGGAAGTAGAATCATATCCATCAGGATTCATCTGAGTTCATTTTTCTAATAATTTTTCTAAAAGTTAAATTGTTTGGATTAATCACTTGATTAATCAGTTAATTTTGCCAGCAGTACTAAATATATGTTGTTCACACACAGTGGCAATGCCACATGCATTATCTAAATCTAACCTAAATTAAGATGAAACACAATAAAATAACAGATATCTATCTATCTATCTATCTATGAAATATGGTTCAAATGAACAGCAGAATTGTCTGAATAAAAAGAATGTAAAGTCTAGGCCTAAACAAAGAGTCAAATCTATTTGAACAAAAGGGAATGTTGTTGTGAGAGGTTAAAAGCTCCGGAGCGGAAGCAGAAGTGGCCCAGTACATTAGTGCAGGTTAGGAAGAGATCTGTCCCTGAGTCACTCTCTGTTTGACCCTCCACCCCCCTCAAGAGAGCAGAGGCAGCCAGAGAGCAAGTGAGTCACACACACACACACACACACACACACACACACACACACACACACACACACACACACACACACACAGATGCTCGTTCTCACACATACTCACACACACATACTGTACATACAGTATACAGTACACTGACACGCACAAGCGCATGTATATACAAACACACACACACACACACACACACACACAGTGTAAACCGATAGGTACAGTACTTACACACACATGGACGTGCTTGCACACACACACACACACACACACACACACACACACACACACACACACACACACACACTCACACACACTTCTTTCTTTTACAATCTTATCACTGTGTTTTTAAAATAGAAGACTAGTCTTCTACACAACTCCACTGATTTAAATAAAATGAAAGGTATTTGTAACTACATACATACAGTGCATTCTGTGAACAAAACACAGCGCAAGTGCTTCCTCCCCATATAGAATTGGTTGTTTCGATTTAGTTCAGTGAAAAAATGCATTCATTTTGTTGACAACGACCTTTAAAACACAGACACACACACACACACACACACACACACACACACACACACACACACACACACACACACACATACACACACACACACCTTCTTCATACCATCACAGCCTCCCACAGTGAGGAGCTAACCAATGGCTGTCCAATCAGAGCCAGTCTTATGACTCTGTCACTACCCAGGTCTGGCAGGCAGTATGACATGCACATAACATGCAGCTATCACTGCTGGAGCTAAAGCCCGACACTGCACCAGCTTAAGTGCAGGAATGACCCCATATCTCTGACTCTCTCTCTCTCTCTCTCTCTCTCTCTCTCTCTCTCTCTCTCTCTCTGTGTGTGTGTGTGTGTGTGTGTGTGTGTGTGTGTGTGTGAGAGAGAGAGAGAGAGAGAGAGAGAGAGAGAGAGAGAGAGAGAGAGAGAGAGAGAGAGAGAGAGAGAGAGAGAGAGAGAGAGTGTGTGTGTGTGTGTGTGTGTGTGTGTGTGTCAGTCAGTCAGTCATTCAGACACACAGGGGCAGTTTAACTGTTATTTATTGCTCCCTGGTCTGCCCCTCTGAGACAGCAGTCAGTGGCAGTCTTAATGGGGAAATATGGGCCCAATGCATGATGGGTAATTAATTCAAATTAAGAGTCCCCCCATACACACCCATCCTCCTGGGAGGGAAATGAGTCTGCAGTCTTTTTATCCCTTGACCACTTGACCAATTTGGTGCGCCCTGTTGCCAGACAACCAATCAGCGCGTCTCTTCAAGAGCTTCGTTGAACAGTGGCGGCAGGAACGCCATGGCAACAGCGTCTCGAGAACCACCTGCAATTACTCCCTCTGAATCCATTCTCAAACACAATGCAATCTTTCTCTCTCTCTCTATTATTCTCTCTCTGTCTCTCTTTCCCCTGCCTCACATATACTCTATTCCTGTCATCCCCCCATTTGCATCATCCTCTCATCCCCCTTTCTCTCTCTCTCTCTCTCTCTCTCTCTCTCTCTCTTTCTCTCTCTCTCTTTCGCATATGTTTGCCAAATGACCCTGAAGCTCCTCAATAGACAGCTGCCTCACTTAAAGTCACTCCTGATGGCTCCATTAAGGTAGTGTGTCTCAGTTTCTTAACACACACACACACACACACACACACACACACACACACACACACACACACACACACACACACACACACACACACACACACACACTAACATGTTTTTGTTTGCCTCCCGTCACTCATGTCATCTGACAGTGATTGGGTTAGGGGTGGGGGGTCCTAGGTTTAATCTAAGGCCACAACATCTCTCACAGAAAGACAGCGACATCTGAAGCAAGGAATCACCTGAATCACTCCGTAAGTCTCTAAGCTAGGTTAATTATAACTGCTAGGCACGTGATTAAGATACAGAAATGAAGCCCAATTATGTGATATATCAGGTCAGTTTAGACAAAATAGACAAAACAGCTGAAATGGATATGGATGCATAATAAAAAATGGAATTAAGACATCCTAAAAGCTGTGCGACTGTGAAAACCATCCTCAGCTGGCAGCAAAATACATTCTCAAGGGAGATATGGCAACACACACACACACACACACACACACACACACACACACACACACACACACACACACACGTACATTCCCCCTGCTAAGAATGGCCTTTCTCTCTGGAGGTGACTCTACAGGCAGGAGAGAGGAAACAGCTGGGCTCACCTTCTTCAGGTAGCGCACTCCGTAGGTGAAGATGTACATGTAGAAGGCAAACTTCCACCTGCGGGGGAAAGACAGGAGGTGTGGGGCATGTCAGTTGGGATTCCAGTGTGTGTGTGTGTGTGTGTGCGTGTGCGTGCACGCCCATGTGTGTGTGTTAGAGAGAGAGAGAGAGAGAGAGAGAGAGAGAGAGAGAGAGAGAGAGAGAGAGAGAGAGAGAGAAGCAGCTCTGTGAATAAGTGTGTTAAAAGTAGACTGACAGAAAGAGAGAGTAGGGACTCGATGCCTAGAGATGCAGGCAGCTAAACGTAAACACTTGACAGGCCACATTCCTAAGCAGGGATTTTTGCTCTTGCATTCATTATATTTACATGGTCATTTATCCGGATGTTTCTATCCCTAAAGGCTTACCAAATGAGCATTACTGTAGCTAACTGCAACAAAGGTGACCATAGATAACAGTGCATACTACTTAACTAACAGCATGGGGACCAATAGAGGATGTGAGTGCTCTTCAAAATGTTGAGTAGGTAGTAGAGACAGATAGGGCTAATGGGTGAGGGCAGGAGTGTGTGCTGGGCTTGGGGCGGAGGATGAACTAGGGGAATGTCCAGCTTGCATGCATTCAGTACGCCACAGAGAGATGCTCTACAAACAACAGCATCCCAATTACTGCACATCAGAATGTAAAACAAACGTACACATGCGCGCGCAGACACACACACACACACACAAATACACACACACACACACACACACACACACACACACACACACACACACATTCCAGTGTGAGTCATACTGTAAGTGAAGAATTACTCTCCACATACGTACATGGCAAGGCCAAATGTTGCCAGGCAACTGAGTAGTCAAATACTACCAATACTTCCTTTTTCGTTGTCAATAAGATTTTACCACATTGTCACTATGGTGATAAAATATGGCCACAGCTCTTTTTTTATATACGATACAGTCTTATAATGTGCAATTAGGTAACCAAACAAATCGTAATGGCACATTATGAACAGCTTGAGAGACATATTTTACTTATTGTCATTTCCAGATTGCCACTTACAGTAAGCTTTTAGCTATAATGGTAAATCAGTTGTCCCTTAGTGTTACGTGCTATAGTCTGTGCACTGAGTGCTATTGCAGTAATAATGAATGCACATACATTTCTACATACAGTGTTTCCTTCACCACAGCAGAGCTGTGTTTTATGAAAATATTTTTAAAAAAATATTTGAAATATGTCTTTTCTAAATGCCAAATGTTCCATGCCATGGCATTAAATGGCCTGAGCCTTCAATTTTCAGAGGATTTCTTGATAAAGATGAATGAATGATGAAAATGAATGGTGACAATATCTCGGACTCTAGGTCAATCGATATAACACTGTTACATAGCCTCTAAAACATTAAGTTACAGTCTGTTTAAGGTTGTTGTTTTTTTCTCTTTTAACAACGAACGGCGGATTATTCTTGCCATGATTTGGTATGGTATGACGTGTATGACACAGTGACCACAGAATTGCATCAGACAATCCATTGCAGAATTGTGTCACATCGACATCGTCCATCCATAATGCGTCAATCTCCCCTAAGCTTTTGTTTTGTGTCATATTGCAGCTGATTGCAGTAACACAGACAAATTCAAGTGAGACACAGTGTGTGATTGAGTTGTAATATAGGACGTGTAGGGACGTTACAGTCTTACATGCTCTCGCAGAAGCGGGCTAGAGTGGTGGGCCTCTCCTGGTCTCTGCGCCGGTAGAACCAGCGCTGGATGGTCCGCACATCCCAGTCCAGCTGCTTGGACAGGCCTTCTAGACGCTTCTCATCCGGGTGCTGACAAATACAAACATACAGTAAGCACAAACACAAACAAATGACATCAGTCACTGTCCTAAAACAAACAGTAAACCCTGCCCCCTATAAATGCTGAAGCCAATAGCAAAACCCAAACAAATGACGTCATTGAACACACACACACAAACAGATGTGCTATTTCAACAACTCGGGCAACCACCACAGTTTAGGAAAAGAGAAATCACACACGGCGTCTCAGGACAACTCAATTCAGCATCACTTTAGAGAAGAAGTGCTGAGATGGAACAGACTACATCTTTTTTGCTGAGACATGCACTATCATGTCAGGACAAATAACACATCTCTGGTTTACAATTCAGCCGTGTGTGTGTGTGTGTGTGAGAGAGAGAGGGAGAGAGAGAGAGAGAGAGAGAGAGAGAGAGAGAGAGAGAGAGAGTGAATGAATGAATGAATGAATGAATGTGTAAGTGAGTGAGTGAGTGTGTGTGTGAGTGTGTGTGTGTGTGTGTGTGTGTGTGTACATACTCCATACAATATGTGTGCTTTGATGTCTGTTTGAGGTCAGATCAGAGGTCAAAAGGTTAAGTTGATGCTGGTAAGCCTCTATCTGCTTGTCTCAGGGATTGGGGGTAGTTTGAGATTGTAGGGGGGTTGTTTCCATGGAGACTGAATAAACCTTGCTTTTGTCCCATCTTTGAGACAGACTAGATGGGAGGGTTGATAACTGTGGTGAAATCCCCCCCCCTCCGTCTCATTTTCTCGCTCACTCGCTGGGATTAGGTACAGGTTTAGATGGTAAAGGGTATTACCTTGGTGATGGCGGTGTAAACCTTGTCCAGAATGGCATTGGGTGGAGCTTTCTGTGCCTCCTTCACCTCAATCCTCAGGCCAGACACCAACGGCCTGACAATCAGCCTGACACACACACACACACACACACACACACACACACACACACACACACACACACACACACACACACACACACACACACACACACACACACACACACACTCACTCCATTAGGCTATAAATGATACAGGTTCTCAAATCAAGCAATAATTACAAGCAAAAAATACTACTGAAACATAAAAACAACAGCTTTAGCTAAGACACAAACATACCGGTGTGCATACACCGCTGCCAATGCTCTTACAGTATAAACACAAAGTGGTTCAGCAGTACAGAGACATACACTTTCTACATAGAAACAAACAGCTCAATATAATTTATTTAAACTATTTAGACAGCATTGGGCTAAAGAGTAAGGATTTTCCTCCCACTTGGAGTGCTGTCATAATGGAGTGATGGATCAAAATTCCCCTTCATCTCAGGTGTTCAATTTCCTAGTCAAATTAGTGAGGTGTTTGATATCGAGGTCTATCTGATATTTACATAGGCCTACCACACCAGCAGACATATATTGTTTTGCATTCATACGTTCAAAGACCAACAGTCAAAACTTCCAGGTTCTCTGTTGTGGCTGATATTCCATGAATTCTACTAAATTAAATTCTCAGTTATTCTTTTGGTGACCCCTTACATTTCGTAGAAAATTCTCAGTTCTCCTCTGTGTAGGCCATAAACTTATAACCTACAAGTGTAAAGACATTTATCACACCCTGTGTCTCTATCACACAAATTAGGTCAGTACAAGGTCACACATCCTGACGACCAAGAAAAAAACAGTAGCCTCTAAGTGAGAGCGCATAGTTCAGTTCACTTAACAGAGCTCATCCTCACTTGCTGGCCTATGGTATCAGCGACAGTATGATTTCAGTAGGCTTTTGTCTAGTCTAGACCTAACCAGCTCCCGGCATTGGTCCGACAGCAAACTATATCATAATTAGTTAATAATAAGACAGGTGCGACCCAGCTGGAGGTGCATGTCCGTGAGAAAGCATCTCAATCAGCGACCGATGGTTGGGTTGCGCTGGCAACGCTATCTCATCCATGCCCTCTTTAACAGCCCACATGACAACGAACCTCACCAGCAGAGCTAGTAAGCTACAGTATGAATGATATGGTCGGGAATGTAGCCGATGTAGCGCGCAAAGGCATTCCTGTATCCAAGAGAGTAGTCCAATCCAATCATATGAACTCGTGTGGGCTACAGAGCTGGTTAGAAAGTCGAGCAATTCCACATTTTACCTCTCGAACAGGAGCCGGACCATGATGATGCAGAAAGCGAGAGGGCCAGCCAAATACAAATCCTCCGATTGGGGGTACACAGCATCGTCTGTGTTCTTCAGATCTGCCCAAGTTACATTGTGAGGCAGCCAGAACCGTTCATTCCAGAACCACGCAAGGAAGCCGGTCATTGTATCGCCAAGCGGACTGGCTTAGATCCTACTTCTGTCTTTGCCTCGGAGTCTGTTGTTGGTGGCCAGCTGGCGTGATATCTATATAATGTCCTTCTCTCTGGAGATGCGCCGGCCGGCCGCCTATGATATGGACACACACTTGCTTCCTCCCCTCCCGAGCAACAAAGATGTGGACAGTGGTAGACGATGTGCAGTCCTTCTCGGCGAGTGATTGGTGCTCACAAATCTGCCTCGCTCTATGTCTGTCTGTGTGTCGCCTGCTCTGTCTCATTGCACCTCATTAAAGCGAAAATATTATATTTTCAGGGTGTATTTCAATTACAGTGATATCTTTTTTCACAGCGATGGGCTTAGGTTTACAGGCTATTTATACATACTTGCAATTTACAAATCTCGAAAGATGAATGGGGACAATGTAGCCTATCGCTTAATTGTTCCAGGACAGTGTGAGATTAATAAAACAGTCTGCGCTGAAGCGACACCTTGCGGTCATGAAACATAGCCTAGGCTACAGAAAACATTTCATTTTCAGTCCATTACTCTGCGCATAAAATTTAAAGGTATAAAACCCGCGTATATTTTTCTGTCAGGGATTTAAGTGTATTGATCTGTGAGTGTGTTATAGAGAAGCCACCCCCCAAAAAAATCTCTCTCTAAACCAGCAACTCAGAATAAAATTTTGTCATGACCTTTCTCTGGACTCTAGCCCAGTGTTTCCCATACTTTTTAGACCAATGGCCACTTTGCCCAAAACTGATTTTCAAGGATCACCTGCCCTTGAGCCCCCCTCCAAGTCACATGCTGCTACCCTAACCAAATCAGCTTGCTTAGGCATTCTACACAAACCCTTCACATTTAGATAGCCTGAAGTTTTAGCCCCATATAATTCTGTGAACAACTTATATTTAGCCTTCAAATACCTATATTAGTGAGAAACACAGACTTAATACAAATACAAATTCTTTCAGAAAACTTGCAATACAAAAAAGTATCGTCTCAATGTAAATATTCAACTGAGCAAGTTTCGAAAGGATATCTGTTTGTTAAAATTTTTTACCCTATTCAGCTATAATGTAAGTCTATGGAGGGGCTTATAATGGGCATAAGTGGGTGATAACACACACAAAGCTGCAATGCTATCAGTTATTTTTTATTGTTATATTACTATTGCTGTCATTACAGGTTAAAATCCACCATTCACAATTGTTTTGTATCGTTTTGGAAGGTTTTTCCAGACGTCACGTCCATAACGTCACATCCATAACGCCATGTCTCCCAATGAAAACCAACTTTTTTACATTTACATTTGAAATGAAGTCTTTCTCTGTCTTTGCTGAGGTGTCCTGTTTGGTATGAATGTAGTAATATTTACATTTCTCTAGAAATTTCACACACTTCACAGCAAAAACTACTCTCTCTCAAAAGTTTGTCCGTTTCTCGTCACGTCCATAACACAAATTGAAAGGCTCATATTCTTATAATGTAAATCATGATATTATTTTTTTGTGTTTGCCTATGTTCAGCCATGGAGTTTGCATAAGAATATGTACAAAATTGTGAAATACTGCTAGGTTTGCGGAGGTTATGTGGCATTTTGTTCATCAATAATGCATGAAAATGTCACGTCCATAACGCTGGAATTGCCCATATATATTTTGGAAATCTCTTTGTGGACCACTTGAGCATGCTCACAGAACATCAGTGGTCCCCGGACCATATACTAGCCTGTAGTTTATTAATGGTAAGGAGGATGGTATATGACCATATAGTAATGGACTATAATGCAATGGTTACATAAGTTTTCAATTCTTGCGTGCCCCAAGCCAACTACAATTATCTGACTTTTTACTGTTCACATCTCTATTTCTGCCTTGCCTAACATTACTTTTTCAGTTATTAAATAACATGGGATTAGGCCTATGTCATGTTTGGACTGGGTTTATAGTGTAACATGCAATCTGCAATAGTGTAGGCTAACATGCAAGACACTCACACTCACACACACTCACTCACACACACACACACACACACACACACACACACACACACACACACACACACACACACACACACACACACACACACATTCTCCACATAGAATGTAGAGCATTGTTTGAACTGCATGCTCTACACTGGTAAAGACACTCACATTCAGGTCTGTGTGCAACACACACACCTGTGTTTACACCATGTGTGCAATATCACCGGAATCAACCAATTACAGCTATGACCAACTACTAGTTGCTCAAGGAAAAAGGCCAACAGTTTTGTCACAGTAAGGAGTAGGGGCATGAAATTTGGTGTGAGTCCTCTTGGGCCAAGAGTCCACACATGTCAATACTAGAAGTGGAGATTGTTCATATTTAGGATGACATAATTGATGGATTCTATGGTGAAATAAATAAATAATTAAATAAATAAATACACCAATAAATACATAAATCGATAAATAAAGGACCACAAAGTAGGAATTAATTGTACAAAAACATTTTCCAATTTGGTTTTAACAAGACTTGATGGGAAACAGCTTATTCAGTGTGTGTCTCAGAAATAATATCTATTGCCTATGTCAATCAAATTTGTGGAATTTCCCGTTTCACACACACTACATCTTAGCCTGACACGCCAGACTATATCATAAGAATGTATAGTCTGAAGACCACTGATAGACTGTACCTCAATGGAGGGGCGGGTGATTGCGTTGTCTTTCAAACTGCCTCTCCACGTAATAGGCTAGCGTTCCGGCCAGTGGTACCAGCTGGTATATCAAACTTTTCCCGTAGCCCGTCGGTAACACGGCAAAGACATCTTTTTCAGAACGAAAAACTTCAGTGCACTTTCTTGTTTCACTTTCAAAGAAAATGACAAGTGCAATTCGTCCAAAACTAAAGCCAAAGACGATTCTGCTCTAGTTTGAGCAGGGCTGTCGTCATCGTACAAAGCCCACCTTACGATTTCCTGTACACATACCGCGCTGTGATTGGTTATCCGCCGCCAGAGGAAGGATACAACGGGTTTCTATCAGTGGCCTCTAGACGTATCTGCTGTGCAAATTCGAATTTGCTACCGCTAGGGGTACGTCTAGAGTTCTAGGCTAACTACATCTCTTGATTCACTGAAATGTGGTTACCTACCTTTTAGGTATCTAAAGTTACGTACCATTTGGACAGTTTTTTTTTTTTTATAACAACAACAACAACACATTGGATTTCTATAGCGCCTTTCTAGACACCCAAAGCGCTTCACATTTGAGGGGGGACCTCACTGACCACCACCAGTGGTCAGTACAATGATATAGTCAATACAATGGCTGGAAGTATGCCTCTCTCTCTCTCTCTCTCTCTCTCTCTCTCTCTCTCTCTCTCTCTGTGTGTATGTGTGTGTGTGTGTGTGTGTGTGTGTGTGTGTGTGTGTGTGTGTGTGTGTGTGACTAAGGATGTTGGTGTGTACTTTTTGGGTGTGAAGGGGCTCTGTGTAAATAAGGGATGAGGAGCTAGACACTCAGAGATACTGTACCTTGTGGGTTTGTATAATGCACGTACAGTATGTATAAAGATAGGTTGTAACTATAGGCACATAAATAAGTGAGTATGGAGCCTAACTGTATAGAGTACTGTGCAGATATGTACTGTATGTATATTTGCATGTATATTGTAAGAATGTCCATGGAAAGATGTGCTGTTCTAAGGTGCAGGCTGCTGCACTGCTTGAGTCTTTCCCAGTGTTGGCTGCCAGCTATAAGGCATCCATTATCCAGATGAAAAAGTGTCCCCGTCTCTCCTTTTGACATATTTTGATATTGCTTCACAAAACAAAGTCAATTTATGTCACTTTTTCCTTTCTGACTTCTGCTATTATATCACAGGTTGTTTTGAGATGTCTGAAATGGCAGGAGTGATTTCTTATTTTCCTTGGAAAAATGTTTTTTTTTTTTTTTTTTATTGCACTTTAGCGTTATTTTCATGAAGTATTTATAATATATGTGTATTAATGTTTAATATTCATACAACAAATTACTATTCACATTAATTTTGTCTCATATTACATGTAACTCCTGTCACGTGCTGTAGATCCTACAGGTGTGAACATGCTTGCTCCTCATTATCACAAACTAAAGGTTACTGAAATAGAACGAGTAATGACCTGTCCATCAGAGAGATTACACTGACATTGAAAAAGGCATATAAATTATAGAAAAGCAAAAACAGCAGATTTATTGTAAAAATCCAACTGTGGTTCTACTCTCCAAAACCCTATGCTGTTTGCAAATTTGCTCCGTTCTCATTTAAAGGATAAGGAATTGTATTAATTGCTAAAGCTTTTTTATTTAATTCCATCAGTAATTAATTCTCTTTTCCCTTGACCTTTT